>JANHFX010028897.1:53251-90714 GCA_027560015.1 Chloroceryle amazona | reverse complement strand
GACCCTCGCGGGGCTGGGGGGGTCGGCCTCGATGCCCATGGGCTCTGCTGCTTGAGTCACATACCACGTTAGAGCTAGGTCTTGGTGTGGGGGTGGTTTCACTTGCAATTTTGTGCTATCATGAGCCATAATAATTCTGTCACCTGTAATTTGTGTGCAGTGGAAGTGTGCCCTCTGGAAGGGTGTCAGTAGAGACAGAGGTGTTTTTATTGATAGCCTGTTACAGTGTGTCATGGCTTTCATTGCCTCCAAAGACACTGCTGTGTGTCAGCATTCATAGACCTTCAGCTTCTAAAATGACATTTTTATTACACCTCTTTATTGCTAAATAAAACTTTTAATACAGAACACTTGCTTTTCATGGGTGACTTGGTTACTCTTTTTTTGTTATCTCAATAGTCTGACCTATTTAAGGTTCTAAAGCTTTCTCTGGGATACCCTTTCCTGCACCTTTTCATTTTTAAATAACCTGTTTAAAAGGGTATGCTTCTGTACAAAGGGAACTGGTCTTTACCCAAAGATTCATCCAAAACCCAAATCACTCCGATCCAGGTTGCTGCTGCTTAGTTGCTCAGCTGTTAAAATGTTCCAGTACTTCATGTTGCTTTCCAGGATATTCCTTTTTTTCTTCCCTCCAACCCGTATGGCCATCACCTGGCTGATTTCTTTATTTCAAACCATACGGTGTTTCAGTAGCTTGTATTAAAACACATTTAATATTATGTAGGCTTAGTTAAGCAAGCTGGATGACCCTGTCTTCATTTATTACTTTAATGTCACTTTGTGTAGTCCCTGCAAATAGTATTAAGCAAGTATTTCAGATCACTGATCAAAAAAATAGAATCATAGGAAGGTTTGGGTTAGAAAGGACCTTTAAAAGTCATCTTGACCAACCCTCCTGTAGAGGGCAGGGACACTGCAACTAGAGCAGGCTGCTCAGAGCCCCATCCAGCCTGGCCTGGAATGTTTCCTGAGATGGGGCATCAACCACCTTTCTGGACAACCTGGACCACTGTTTTCACCACTGTCATCATAAAAAAAAATTCTTCCTTATATCTTGTCTAATTCTACCATCTTCCAGTTTAGAACATTACCTTTTGTCCTCTCACTACAGGCCCTGCTAAAAAGTTTGTCCCCATCTTTCTTACAGGCCCCATTTAAGTATTGAAAGGCCACAGTAAGGTCTCCAGACTGAACACCACCAACTCTCTCAGCATGTCCTCATAGGAGCGGTTCTCCAGCCCTCTGATCATCTTTATGGCCCTTGTCTGGACCCGCTCTCAACAGGTTCATGTCTTTCCTGTGCTGAGGACTCCAGAGCTGGATGCCATGCTCCAGGTGGGGCCTCACCAGAGGAAAGTGGAGAGGCAGAATCACCCCCATTAACCTGCTGCCCTCATTGATGAAGTTAAACAGCGTTGGTCCCAGTACAGAAGCCTGAGGGGCACTGAGCCATTGACCACTACTGTCCATCCAACCAATTCCTTATCCACTGAACAGCCCACTCATCAAATCCACATCTCCAGTTTAGAGACAGGAATGTTGTGGGGAACAATGTCAAAGGCCTTACAGAAGTCCAGATAGACAACATCCATAGCCCTTCCCTTATCAATTGATGTAGTCAGACCATCGCTGAAGACACACTGGCTGTCTTGAATCACCTCCCCGTTCTCCATGTGCCTTAGCATAGCGTTCTAGGAGGACCTGTTCCATGATCTTTCCAGGCACAGAGGTGAGACCTACGGGTTGGTGGTTCCTGGGGTCCTCCTTTCTACCCTTTTTAAAAATGGGTGCAGTGTTTCCATTTTACCAGTCACCAGGGACTTCCCCTGACAAACCGGGTGGGCTGGGTACTGATCTGGGTAAACTGTAGTAGCAAAACATTACTTAATAGTTTTCTCTTTGTTGAATGTTAATTAACACTTTGTTAATTCATTTATCTTGTTCCCTTGCAAATGTATGGAGCTATTTTTTTTTCATCAGTTCTCAGTTAACTGCCTTTCAGATACCTAATTAAATTACATCTAAAAGCTTGCCTCTAGCTACTAAATTTAATCATATCAAAGAATGAGATCAGGGGTTTGGAATGCAAGGTTTCATTTCATCCTGAAGGCTAAGATTGGGTAAGCAATATTTCGAACATTTCTTATTCTATCTGTTAGTAAACAGTCTACCGTCTTCAGTTCTCTCTGCAGAAGTCCAGCACTGGAGGACAACTACGGAGAGGGGTCTGGAGCTGCTGTGACCCGTGCCCGGGCTCCTGTGAGCTCACTGCTCGCTGCAGCCCAGTTACGGGCAGGGCGAAGGCACAGGGCAGCAGTGGCCTCTGGTGGTTAGAGTCTTGCTCTGTGCTGAAAGTCAAGGTTGCCGCTCCTTTCAGCGGTGAACTGTAGCCGCCGAGTACATGAGAGAAGGGTGACAGCTGTTCCCGTGGTTCCAGTTGGACTCTGGGGACAGAACTCAAACCCAAAGAACCCGAGCTGAATCAGTATCTAGAAAAACTTTGCACAAGCTCAGTGTTTTAACTACTTTTCCTGATTTTCTTCTTGTTACCATCAGGATTAGCTGTCTTTTTTTGCTGAGGGCTTCTGCTTTATGATGAAGAGCTTTGAATCTCGAGTTTTGTTTCAGCTTTGGGAAGAACTGATGTACACTTTACAAGATTGTAAGTGGGATTGTATGTGCAGCCAACTTCTGTCTGTACCGATAGTAATGAAAATCGTGCCTCATTTTTCAAGTCTAATGCAAATCCAACTTTAATTTCTATTTTTGCTTTTCAACATTATTGTCCCCTGCATGTCCTTCAGTGTTCAACAGCAGTACATACAAGCATGGTTCATTTTTGTATTGCAAAAGTCTGCGCATCATCTGTTCCAAATTCATGTGGTATGTTTGTTGTGGGCTATCATCCTTCTAAAACTTTGGCAACACTCTCCTTCTGTATGAAATCAGCTCTGCCTAAAAGTAGAAAAGACATCAGATTTTACTTCAGATCCTCAAGGAGCCTGTGATACTGGGAGGCAAATAACAATTTGTGAAGAGCATGTGGAATAGGTGTTGAGTAGCATATGAAAATAACGTTTTATTAATAAGGAAATCCAGTGGAAAATCATATGTTTAAAATCCTGCCTTTAACTTTACAGCCATTTCAATTTATTGAAATCACTCTGTAATTTCCCCTCTGTGTCTATGTGATTTATTTGTCACCTGCACTTTGCAACTTCTGGAAGAAAGACACTATATGCATAGCAAAAATTGTTGCTCTACTTGTTAGTTAATCTATGTTTACAGAGGTGCTGGTATTTCTCTCTATATTTTTATTATTTTATTATTATTATTATTTTGTAAGTAATAAAATAGCCTATTATAGTCTTTCTCTAAAGTCTCTGGCATTACTCTAGAGGTATTCCTCAGTTTTGGAGTATGCCCTGGCATTGTAAACCAGTGCCTTCAGAGACCTGTGAGAGCCTCACAGACCATTACTTATGCTCTGCTGTCTGTGTGAAGAAAAGGGGGTCTGTCCCCCAGATGGAATCTGTAACATAAGACAGAGTGCTAGGTGATTCATCTCTATCATTAATTTTATCTGGTATCACTAATTTCTAGAAAAAAAAGCAGTTATAATGTCAGCCCTTAAAATATGCAACAATAAAAGTTACGCTTGTTTTTCATCTGCAGGTGAAGAACATAGCGACAGAGAGGACGGTTAACACAAGGCAACAGAACAAATTGAATTCTAAAATGAATTGTTTTCATTTTAAGTAACTGGGTGATGTAATGTCTCTCTGCCCATGTTTTCCAGGCTGGAGCAGCACGGTACTCTCCCCAAGTTAAAGCTGTAGGTGTGTAGTACTCCAAGTTGGGAAAACCTTTCACAATTTGCTTAAAAGCATGACATTTAAATAAGTATGACACCTTATGAATTCTCATGTTTTAGCTTTTGCTTGTGAAATAGAAACAAATGTACTTCTAGTGACCGTATTACCCTATTTTTGACTTTACTCAATGTCGTCTTAAGAAAAAGTATCTCAATTTTCCCAGCGTGATGGAAATACTGATACAGCAAAGTAGTTCTGTGTTCAGCCGGAGGTGAGAGAAATAAAAGCCATCGCAGTATTCTGAGTACGCAGTGTAGCCAAGGCTGCATAGAAGGGCGTTTCCATAGCTGCACCGCTACATTTGCCTACTGTAGGCACAAACCAGTACATACACTTGGGACTGACTTATACCTGTTGCCAAAAGGAAACAAGCTGTACCAGGAAGAGCAACTTTATGCTTATAGGACATAACCTGAACTAGAACCTGCAGTAGTGTGGAAATGTCAATAAAAGCAGCGGTCTTCTCCCTTATTATTATCATTGCAAAAGCTAGAATAAACCTGGTGTATATTTAGCCTATGTGTAATCATTAAAATTATACACTGTGAGCACTGCACTATACATTTTGTATGAAGGATTTCACTAAAGAAGTAATCTGCCAGTGTTAACACATTAATTTCCAAGGAAGAATAAATGTTTTCTGTTTTGCTGGGTTGGTTTGTTCATTTATCCAGAAAAGGATGCCTCCTACTCTTTCTGGATTCGTTTTTGTGTAGTTAAAGGATTTGGGCTTCCAGCCCTGTCAACTAGCTTATTTCTAAAGGTGCTATTTCAGTGAAAAATAGTATTTTGATGAAAAACTAACACACTGTAAAAATCTACTGTTTACACCCATTACAAAACCAAGCTGAACCAACCAATCAATGAACCAGCCAGATTAAAAAGGTAAATGAAAATACTGAAAGTACTGTTAGTCACTTGAATAAATCCATACAATTCTCATTGGCAGCCACAAGGCTGCATGTACATTTCAGTATTTTAAGAGAAAATTGAGCACAGTGAGGTAGTAAACTGTTGTACTACAGGATATTGAGAATAGTACAGCTGTATTAAAGGTGAAATCTTGGTGTATTTTGAGACCGGACCAACAAGAACCAACACCGAGTCTAGCAGCTTCTTTCAGTAGATGCTGATGAATTTAGATACCTCACGTCTGTGTGACTTTGAGTTGCTGCCAGCTGAGCACTAATTCAAACTGATTATTTAAAGGATAGAAGTTACATTTATTATCAGTGTTTGAGTTCTAACTGGTTTGCTATGAATTCCAACAGAACAGGTTGGCTCCTCCATGAGAATTTAAAGGCTTGTTCCGTGTTTAAAACTCAACACAGGTATCACAATTTTCTTGTGCAGCTTTCCTAAATGTGCAGTTGCCACTGTCTCATTGATCAGTCGGAGGTTCTGTGTGCCTAGAGCTGTGTCTTTTCTATCACATTTTCCTCTCCCATTTTTCTTGTATTTATGTAATGTATACCCTGTGATGCAGGTACTCCACTGGCTGACCTGTATTTTCTGTTTGTGGCAGTAACACATCTGGCGACAGTCCAGTCCTTCAAATATCACCTGCTAATTTTCCAACAGCTTTGCTGCAGGGGTGCCATAGTTATTACCTGCTCTGGACAGTATGGGATGTTGGGTTTGCTTTGCTTTTGAATATGTTTTAAATAATTTGTCAGAAATTTAATGATTTCTTTCAGTGGCATTTGTTTCTGTGTTATCTGCACTACCTGGAACTGCAGCCTCCAGGCTTTCTCTGTATGTTTGCTTTGTGCATCCTTTTTTTGTTGAGTAATTACATGATCCTTGTGGTTTTATGATCATGAATTGCATAATTTTAATGTGTGTTTTTGTGGCTGCAATTTTTCTCTCTATTCTCAAGTAATAATATAGGAATCTTCATAATCTACCAGGTTCTCTGGTGCCTTACTGTGTACTTGGCATTTAATTTCCTGTTTGTGTGCTGTGTGGTCTAGATGCCTTATCATAGGCCAAGGTTTCAGTTTTCTTTTGCCTTTTTTCCCCCATCCTCCTTCCTCTTCTCCTCTTTCCTCTCCTCTTCTCTCTGCTTTTTTCTATATCATGAGAGGAAAGATCCTTGTATGACTAAATGTTTGGGAAGACAGGAATAAATGGTCAGTTTTCACCGTGGAAGGTGGTGACAGATGAGGTTCCATAAGATCTATGCTAGGGCCTTTTCTGTTCAGCATGCTCATAAATGACTTTAAAAAGCACATTAATGGTGAGGTAATCAGGTTTGATGATATAAATTTATCGAGGGTAGTAAAACTTAGTGACTGAGCAATAAAATGACAGCTGAAATTCGGCATAGGTAAATGTACAGTAATATACATAAGGCTAAGAAATCCTAATTTCACTTACATGAACACTGAGCTGACTGGAGTGAGACTTGGGAGTTACGATATTCACACAGAAACATCACTCAGTGCTCAGCAGTGATCAAAAGAGTAAAACAAATGTTAGGGGTCATTAGGAGAAGAATAAAGAAGAACAAAAGAGGGAGTGTCAACTCTGCCGTTATATAAATCTGTGGGTTTGCCATATCTGTAATAGGTTGTGCAGTTTTGCCTTGTCCTTCCCTACCACCTCAAAAAAATACAAGGGACTGGAGGAGATTTAGTCAAGGTAAACAAGGGTGACCAGAGATATAGAATAACTTCCATATATGATTTAAGCTACAACAGTTTAGACTGAAAGGAGCTGTTTGCAATGACAGGGGAGAAGCTACAGAAAAAGGAACCAGGAAGAAACTAAATTATCATTGGGGCAAGAAATAACAGTAATCATCATAATCATATTTTTTTTAAAAAAAAGAGAGTAAGGAAAAGTCAAAGGGTAAAAAACATAAAAATAGGGAAATAAAGATAATAAGATACTAAACAGAATGCCTCATAAGAGCTCCTATTGGTCCCTGAGGACATCCAAAGCCTTGGTGAATGCGGCCCAGCAGTTCTGTGCACAGAGATGTCGCAAGGCATATGACCACAAGGCATATGACCACAAGACAATTGAAAATACTGGGTTGGGTAAGTTGTTTTTTTTTAACCAAATACAATTATTTTGATACTCATTTACATTTGCAGTTTTTCTGCTATTGTGTGCCCTTTTCTCTCAACTATTTTGCTGAAATGCAAATTATAAACACATATCTTTTAATATATTTCAGTGTCCAACTCCACGTGAAGCTTTTGGATGACTCTCTGGGACTCTAAATTAAACAAAACCTATAATAAGTTCCAGTTGACATCAGGAGTACAGCTATTTGAATGAATTTTTCTTTATAATCTTTATCACTATTTGAAGAATATACCAGCTTAAAAATACATCAGTCAGCATCATAACAAATCTTTATTTCCATATTCTTCCTTATTTGAATAAGGAGAAGAAACCAATTGTTCATCTATTTTCCATCTTAAAACCCCATAGGACTGAGATGACCAGATTGTTTCCAACCAGTTTATGACTGCTGTTTTAATGTAGAACATTAGTGGCTAAATTACCATGGGCTGTGGTTAAAATCACTGCAGGTGTTCTACTTAACAAAGTGTTAGTTAGGTGGCAGATGACCGTGAAACATCGGGGTTGTGTGAGTTGTCAGTGCAGGAAAAGGAAAGCGTAAATGCCAAGCTGTGTTACATCAAAGACAGACATTGAGTATTGATGTTAATTGTGGTCTTTGCTACATTGAGCATCTGCTGACCTGGGCCAAATGTAGTTGCCAGCGTATATGTGGAAAGCTCTGTAAGTTGCTGGTGGATCACATACACTGATATCTATACAGCCAAGGCAGAAGGGTTTACTGAATTTTCAAAAGTCATACAGAAAATTAGGGGCAAACTCAAGGTTAAAAAACTGAACTTCCTGATTCCAAATTCTCTGAGAGGGGATGAAGAAAAGAATAAAGTGTAAAATCATCCTAATTAAAAACCAACAATTTCATATGTAGATCTTCACGGATGAGCACTCAATGCTAACAACTTTAGGGACACCACTAATGTAAAACATCATTTCTTTTACGAAGGCTGTTTCAGAATTGTTGCTTTAATTTATCCCCATGTAACATGAACCAGGTAATATCACTTTCCTGGGAAGAACAAATGATTCTGTAATAGCATGTGTCTTGACTCGGTTTCCAGGTATGCAGTCAACTGCACAGAAACCTGATGCTGACTTTCCTTGGGGGAGGTTAGAACAACTGCATGCTCATCTTCCATGTGAGTTATCTGCCTGGGCTCTCTAGGTCATTGGCACAGAACTTCATCATTATTTTATTACCTAAGAAGTAACAAAAATGGTTTATCATATTTGTGGACACATGAATAGAAAGCAATGGAAAATTACGGCAGTTCGCCTCACAATTATTTACCAAAGAGCAAAAAAGTGTCAAGTCTTTGGAGTCATGATTTAAATCCTGCAGCGTTTAAATAGCTGTTGCCTCCTATCCTACTTTCCAGTATTTTCTTGGTTTTTCTCTTGTTAATATTTGCTCTTTTTTCAGTGCTCACTAACATTGCATGTCATACCAAGCTTGTCTCTTCTTCTTCTGCTTCATATGCCCCATTGCTACAATCTCTGTCCACATCATCCTACCTACTTTGTTGGTGCTTGCCTTCCCAAGCTGTCTTTTTTTTTTACTCCTGGTGATTTGCCAGAGGTAAAAAATAGTGGGAATCTTCAAAAATGTCAGATACAAATTGTTAATACCCTTCCAGTTGTGTCAGTGTGTATTGTCTGATTTTTCTTGGGCTCATAGTTTGGCCAAATATAGATGCCTGCTCACTGTTAAACTGGCAATGAAATTGAAAATGGTCTTATAATGGGAAAAGTTAGGCAATCTTAGCAGCAGGTATCAGTGTGAACTCCGCCTGTGTAATTAAGGGTGAAAACAATCTGATTAAGAAGTTTCAGCAGCATCACATATTCTCAGTTGCAGGTCTTAAAAGCTCCTTTATTATTCAAAAGTACTTTCCAAATATTGTTGTTTCACATGTCCAATATATATCAAATAGTTGCAATATCATAATCAGGATATTTTTCTGTCTTGTCAGCAGTTTTCAGCAGCAGCAACACCATATAGAAAACTTGGAAATCACACCTCTGAAAGCAGCAACCATATATATATAAATATTTGATGTTATTCATGTTATAGAATTATTCATGTTATGGAATATCTATTGTATTTGCTTTATAGAAGAATGTGCTAAATAAGTGATAAAATTGATGGAAAAGACAGACTAAGCTCTGAGAAGACAGAAACAAAAGAAAATAGAATTTTGAAGAGATTTGAAGAGCTGTATAGTCAGTGGAAAAAATCTAGTGTAGAAAGTCACTGAGGCATGTAGTAATAAAAATCAATTGTCTGCAGAGCTGGCTGAACAAGTTGTAAGAAGTTAATGAAATGAATTAAATCAAAAACACCTGGTAACTAGTAAAGTAGGGATTTTTTTTAGGGTGGAAGAAATGAACACTTACTTTTATCTTGAAATCCATTTAGGTATCCCCGCTTCCCTCCTGCTTTTAGCCAATACCTTCATCCACGTATTTCTGTGCTAAGAGCAAGAAGATATTTTCTGTTACTGCTGACCCTTGGAGTGCCTACCTATATTTCTGCTCCAGTACAGATATTCCAACCATTACAATGTTGGAATATTTAGCCTTCATTTTTCTGAGACGCATAAACATTTTTGTCAACATGACTGCTTAACAATCTGGTTTGTGTGAAAGCTGAGGGTAATCACAGATCAGGCAGCTTCAGTTTTATTCTATACTAGACTAGATAGGAGATAAAAATCTCAGTCAAACTAGAAGGCATAGGGAAGATAATTATTCCTTTAAAAGTTCTGCTATACATATATACATATAGATACATATATGCAGAGGAGCAAGGCTGGAAGGCAGCCAGGTGCTCCCAGCTGAGAATTCCCCTGGCACTGGGGACTCAGCTGGCATCCAGCCTGCTTTGTTGGCTTCTGTTCTGCTCTGCTCCCATGACACAGAGCTGCAAGTACCTTGCCCTTCAGCTACACTCAGCTGGTATACATACAGAAGCTTTCAGCAGGATTTAGGACAGTGTGAGTCTGTCCTGAGAATTAGTGATCCATGATGCATTACTGCCTTCTTTGTTCAGCCCCCTCTGCACCACCAAAGATGTTTCATCGTTTTGGCTGCGTCTTTTGTATGGTTCCCATGGTGTATTGCTTGAGTGACTCCAAAATGGGAACATATTAGCTAGATGATCCCTATAAGGTAGAAAACTTCTGCTACTCCCCATATTACACATGGGGAATTAAGACAATGCTTTGTTCCTCCCAACTTTGAAATTGTGTTTGAATTCCAAGAGCCGAATGGTTTGAGCTGTGTCTGTATTGCCCGGAGGAGCAGGAGCTCAGGTACAAGCCAGTCCTGCTCTCTGCCTCATATTTCTTTTATGGGGAGGCACCTTGATTTCCCAGATAAGAATCAAAGTGATAGTCAACATGCAGGCAGTTCCCAGGGTAGTTCAACTCTGGCCCCAAGTAACAAGACAGTGTAAATAGAGCAGAGATCTGAGAGCTGGAGCTATTACAGCAATTAGGTGCCTGTAATTTCAGTGCAGCACAGCTACATTTTATGAGATTGGGACTCAAGAGTGAAATCCAAAGCCCAGAATTTGGGGACTAGACAAATTTAGGATAACCTAGAAGTGTCATGTTCTAAAAAAACACTTAAAAATATCCCCAGAGTACTGAAAGTATGTAGGTTTGTCTGAAAACTCATTCTGTATGAGACTTGCATATCTATATCAAGACTGCAAGATAAGAATCTAACTTTCCTCTGAGAGCACTGACAAGTAGGAAAGGAGCAAGTAAAACTTTGTCTGTAATGTATAATGGCTAGAGCATTCTGCCTGCAAATGTGAGACATTTTGTTTGTCTTCTGCTGGAAGAATTTAAAATTGACATCTCTATAGGGCTGCCTTAACCATTAAGGTACTTGGTGATCTGCTTTGGGGCATCATCATCTTATTGCAGTCTTAAATGGATTGTACTGCAGGCAGAGAGGATGCATAATCCTGTAGCCTAACAGTTTAGACATTATGGACTGGGCTGTAAAGAGTTTTCCCACAAGATAGGAATTCTGTGCAGGAGCAAGAGTTAATGTTCTGGTCTCTTGGCTTCCAGGACAGGACTTGAAGTGGTGAGCACTTATTTTTGATTCCTTAGAATATTGAATATTGACATATTCTGCCTTTAAACATAACTTTATCCTGACATTCTGCATGGTATTAATAAAAATACAGGAGAAAAAGGCTGCACCACAAACTGTTTCTGACTTTAGCTGAATGCTGTGTCGCCTTTGTTGCGTGAGATTAAAATAGCAGGGGAAGGTGACGTGAAAAAAAAAAAGGGGGGAAAAAACCCATCCTTATGAATGTGGCTCTCAAAGGTTACTTCAACTGAATGAAACTTTACTGATTTGGTTTTTACTTTCCTGAAGCCTCCTACTTGTCCTCAGCATTAGTGGGAAAAAGATAGGAGTATGTCTATCCTAGCAAATAAAACTGTTCCCAAGACTATTCCCAGGCATGGAAGCCAACTGGCATGGACTGACTCACAAGTAACACCAGTAAACAAAAACAGCCAGCCTCCAGAACAGGGTGGCTGGATGCAAATCCTGGGGTGGTAATGGTCTGTGGGATGTTCTAACTCCCAGACCGTGCCTGGGAATTGCTTGGGAGACTGCTAGTTGGTACAGGCCAAAAGCATGCCAGGGACAGGTCTAATAATTTCAGAGTAGTCATATTCCAGTGTCTAGGAATGCTCACAAGCCCTGTGTAATTCACTACCATAGACAGAGCCTTCAGTTCACCGGTGTAGTCCACAAACTAATTAACGGCGCAAAGATGATAAAGACTGGTGATTATTGGTGAGGAAAGATTTGAAATTAAATCCTGTCTCAAATACCTGTTCTGTTGTGAACCTTTTCACTCATGAGACATACACATTTATAGTTTGTTTATGGATTTCTGGTCTTGTAGTATTTACCCTGTTGTCACAGCCAACCATTCAATAACTTATAGTAACAAAATGTCTTGAAGATGTTCACAGGTATTAGAATTAATTCTGTGACCTTTAGGGCAAATTTAGGAGTAGACAACTAAATTTGAAGTTCTTCGTGTTGTTCTTAATATACAGAAGCAATCTTCTGTGCAGTCTTCTCTCTCCAACACCTGTTTTTGTCTTTGATACCAGTTACTTATTTAGAAGATGATATGATTTTAAAACTATCATTACAGGGGCTTAATTTTGGTCACTGAATAGTATATTATTTATAGCTTTCATTAATACCTACAGCTGAAAAGCATCATTTGGTTATGTAATGGTAGTAGGCTGGCAGACAATCCCAGAAAGCAGATAGTTTTGAAAGACTTTCAGGTTTTGTAGAACATTGCTTAGTTTTCTTGTGCAAGTAACTGTGCTTATAATATAGGAATTGAGTGAAATTACAGAATCATAGAATGCCTTGGGTTAAAGGTCATCTAGTCCAACCCCCCTGCAGTGAGCAGGGACATCCTCAACTAGATCAGATTGCACAGAGCCCCATCAAGCCCCACCTTGAATGTCTTCAGGGATGGGTCCTCCACCACCTCCCTGGGCAACCTGTTCCAGAGTTCCACTACCCTCATAGCAAAGAACTTCTTCGTAATGTCCAATCTAAATCTACCCTTCTCTAGTTTAAAACCATGACCCCTCATCCTATTGCTACATGCCCTTGTAGATAGTCCCTCCCCAGCTTTCTTGTAGCCCCCCCTCAAGTACTGGAAGGTTGCTGTAAGATCTTCCTGGAGCCTTCTCTTCTCCAGGCTGAACAACCCCAACTCCTTCAGCCTGTCCTTGTAGGAGAGGTGTTCTAGCTCCCCGATCATCTTCATGGCCTCCTCTGGACCCGCTCCATCAGGTCCACATCCTTCCTGTGCTGAGGGCTCCAGAGGTGGACACAGTACTCCAGGTGGGGTCTCACCAGAGCAGAGTAGAGGGGGAGAATCACCTCTCTTGATCTGCTGGCTGCACTTCTTTTGATGCAGCCCAGGATGCAATTGGCTTTTTGGGCTGCAAGTGTGCATTGTTGGCTCATGTCCAGCTTCTTGTTCACCAGAACCCCCAAGTCCTTTTACATGGGCTGCTTTCTAAACTGTGTTCCATAAAGCTGAGGCAGTGATTGGTTGTGAAAAGAGGTTGCCTACTTGAATTATCTTAATTTGTTTATTATCACAGTTTAGAATCTTGTAATTCCTACTTCCTACTGCTTGCTAAATTTGTTTTTGTGCCCTGTGTGAAATTAGCTAAAAAGGAACAGATAACAACCCATAAATTTAAAAATCTATTTTTAAATGCCTAATGCACAAAAAATAACCGATTAGCCTTTACATTGAATATGACTTCTTTTCCTGACTCTTACAGTGCTTTCATTGCAAATCTTGTATGAGAGGAAAAAGGTGGAGCTTCTACCTCATCAAATGTTCTTTTTTCTTGAAAAAGAAAATCAACTCAGCATAAAGAAAGCATAAAGAATTCAGCTTTAGCCTGTATAAAATAGTTCTGTTTTTCTGCAAGACATTTGCTTATTCAAGTATCTTTATCTGAATTGCTCTTTACGTACAGATCTGATTTAAATCCCCTGAGCCCACAAAAGGTCAGACAAAAGCCATAATGCCCTTCAAGAGTCACATTGTGGTTTTTATGGATGTTTTCTTCAAATCATGATGATAAAGGACTTTGGGCTTAAGAAGACCAGTATGAGGATCCTGTGGTCACTATATTGGCTTATGCATCACTATATTGCCTTAATTCTTTTGTGATCAAATTATGTTTGTGTGTTTCAAAGACTCAGATTTACAGAAAATTAGCACACAAAGCTGTGGTGAGGCGTAAACAAGTCAGAACAGAAAGAAAATGGCAGTTCTTATTACAGCATATTCTTAAAAGGCCTTTTGGTATCCAGTTATTGGAACAGACCTGCAGTGTGAGCTCAGATGGTGTTGTTTGTGCTTCTACAAATAACATATTCTTCATGTTATGACATAATATTCTAGTGTTATTCCAAAATATTGCAAGACTATTACTATAAAGGTAGTGAAAAGAGACATAGAATTATGTAGCAAACAAATCTAGGAATGAAAGTTAAAAGACTGCTTTTTTAGATGTTTTATCTAGATCTCAATTATCATTGAACTACCATTCCAAAAATAAAAGTCCGTAAGTATAGTTTGGGACAGTGTGATGCATAAACTTTTTGTATTTTATTTTATTGTGGTAAATATGTTCTGCATGAATCAAATATTATAGTTGCCGGTTTTCATGAGCAAAGTAGATCAATTAATGGATCTTTAGGTCTGGGAGTGACTCAAGGTAAATAGATTTGTTCAAAGTGCACCACTAGCAGAAGACTGAAGTCAGCATCCTCAATGCATAAATTCTATGAAGTTTGGTGGGTTTTTTTGTGGTCTTATGGCTCTAGGAACTGGTATATTCAAGAAAATCACTAAATGTCATGAAAATCATGACATAGCAGTGAGTTTGTGGTACTAGAAATTTGTGTTGCTTACTCATGTGCTGTCATATCTCAAACCAGCTGTATCAGTTCTAGCTACCCGGTCACATTAAATCTCCCCAGTTAAGGGAACTTCAACTCATATCAAAAGTTGTGGCATGTTCTCTCAGTTTCCCACTTAATTTCAAATCAAAGACAAGGTTGCAATTGTTGGCAGTAGTCGGCTTGGTTAGAATCTGTGGTTTGCTGTAGTTTGTAGTTTACAGTCTTCTCCAGGACAGCTGAGTTACACAGACAGTGTGCAGCTGAGCCAGCTGAACCGTTCTGCTTTTAATCACAACTGATGGACAGTTAACTGCTGAGATTTAACAATGGAAGTAGCTAATATTGAGGAAAGTCCAGGGACTATAAAAACAAAGAAATAAAGAGCATAAAAAATGTTTTTATAGGCTGAGATGAAGGAAGTACAATTTTCTCTTTAAATTTGGGGAAACTTGATCTGAATTGATCTCCTACTCACAGAACTAATTTAAACACCACATGTCTTTAAAAGGTCAGGCAAAATCATCTTTCACAAACTTGATAGTCTTCATAAGTTACTATATATTTTCATGTCCACACAGATTGTTGTTGACTCAATATAACACATCCAAAAAAACTCCACAGTTTATTAAAACCAGGCAAGGGACAGAGAAATACAGTTTATTTAATGTATAAAATCTGACTGAAAATGGAACAAACACGAAAAGGACTCGATGCAGAAGCTGTAGGATATTTTCTCATCTTGAATAGGTACCTTATGGAAATTACCTGGTGATGAAGTGTTGCCAGACAGAAGAAAAGATCTGAGGATTAGCGCTGCAGCTGGAGGATTGGTGAAAGAGTGATATGAAAATAGAGGGCAAAGGAAGGGAGAGAGGAGGCTGTGCAGGCACTTGAAATTTATAGACCCCTATTAAGTGAGATGACATAGAGAAGAAGTGCTTGAATGAGTTGGATGACCAAAAAAACATATGTCAACAGGTCAAAATGGAGGAAGAGATCACTAGTGGAAGAGGAACAGAGCTGAAAAACAGGTTTAAATCACAGAAAAGGGTGGGCAGAGAACAGGCAGAAATAGAAGACTTATTTTCTACAAAGAACAGGAGTTACCTCTCTAGAAAAGGGGGACAATTGAAATATCCAGGGAACACAGCAGGAGAGATAACAGCGCAATATAAGATATCGTGAATTACAGAAATATAAACGTATTGGTTGAAGAGACTTCTGACAACCACTCAGTCCACCTGCCTAATTGAAGGAGGACTTTTCAATAGCTGATCAGGTCAGCATTGGCTTTTTCTAGTTTAGTCCTGAAAACCTCCATCTTCCAGATGGAGTCAGTCTCTCTGTCCTGGTGCTTCGCTACACACTTAGTGAAGACATTTTCCATAATTTCCATCTGGAATTATTCACACTGCACATCACTGCTATTGCCCCTTGCAAAACTATCTGCAACTATCATGAAAAGTTTCTGTCACCTCTGTATTTCCCCTTCAGAGAGTTTCAGGCTCACAGCACATTTTCTTCTTCACCAAACCAAATAAATTTCTTCCCACATATGTACGGAGCTATGCCCATGGCTCCTTTCCATTATCATTCCATTTTGCTGGACTCTTAAGTTCCTCAGCATCCCTTCTGAGCCCCTTCTGGGTGAAGCAGGACACTGTATTCCAGCTACAGCCTCATTAGCATCAACTAAAGGGGAGTAACGACTTGCCACTCACCTGCTAATACAGCCCAGTAAGCTGTTTGTTTTGTTTGTGATGAGAGCATACTGTTGTCTCTTCTGTGGAGGCATCCTGGCATGCTCTGACTGACATAGAATCTGGAAGGAAAGGGCTGAATATTATTGCTACTAACACCAGGGAGAGGCAGGTCAACATCAGTTTTCTTTTTAACACAGTCACGAGAGTCACAAGAGTAGGACTGGGAAAAAACCCAACAATTTCCCAAGAGGAAAGAGGTAAGATGGTAGGAGGGAAGAATCTCTACATCATATTTTAGAATAAATAACACCAGTACATTTCTAAAGGATTTCTAAAGGATTTCCATACATTTCTAAAGGATTACAAAGGCGAGGTAAAATTGCAAACTCAGATTATGGTAGAATCAAAGACTAATTTAGGTTGAAAGTAAACACTGGAAGTCTTCTGCTCAAAGCAGGGCCAACTTTGAAGTTAGATCTAGCTTGGAATTTAGATCAAGTTTCTCAAGGCCTTGCCCAGTCAAGTTTTGAATAGCTTCAAAGATGGAGATTCCACAACTTGCACGGGCAACCTGTTTCAGTGTGTGATCATTCTCCCAGTGTTTCTTCTAAGATTCAATCAAAATTTCTATTGTTGCCATGTAGGGCCATTACTTTTGCACCTTGTACCAAGAAGAAACTGTCTCTCACATCTTATAATAGCAGAAGAAACCACATCAGTCTTCTTGTACAGGCTGGACAAAGAGGGCTCCATCATCTCCTCATGTGTGATGTGTTCCAGCCTCCTAGTCACCTTGGTGGCTCTCCAGTGGGTTCATTGCAATATGTCCGTATCCTTAATCCCTAAACTGAACACAGCACATCAGATGTGGTCTCATAAGTACAAAATAAAATAGAACAAACACTTCATTTGAGTTGCTGGCTACAGTTGTAGCAGTACAGCACAAGATGTAATTATCCTTCATCACCGCAAGAACAGAGGGCAATCTCTCTGATCCTTTTGAGAGGATTTGTTCAGAAAGCAACAAAAGGCAAACTTTCTTTTCTTTTTCTGTTTTTGGAGGAAAGTTTTGAAGGCTCAGTCACAGTCACTGAGAGTTTTTGATGAGAAGAGGAATTTCTGAAAATGGACTCCACTGTTGGAGTGCTGTTCTTCTGCCCAAATAAGAGGAATTTTAAAATTAAAGCTTCAAACTGTTCTCATGTTTACAGCACTGTTTAAAATGTAGTTTAGCTGTACATAAATCACTTCACATCTTGGGAGCATCCTAGCTGCAGCAGTATGGAGCACAAGAAAGTTTTGCTTATGCAGTTCAACCTGTTGTTTAGAAATTGCTTGCACAGCAGGGGAAGACTGACATGGAGATTCATGTTAATTTCCACACTTGGCAAAAGTACAGAGGAAAAGGAAAATTAGTAAAATAAAAACACTGTAGTGGTTAGAACTAAAATTAAATCACAGCATCTTCATCCAATATCTTTCCATTTGATTTTCAGTAGATTTAAAGTATTTAATACTTTAATACTGTAATTGCAAGGGAAATTACAAAATGAAACACAGATTGAGGTTAAACAAATAAATGTCTGAGAAAATGGGTTCTGCAATACCTTATATCCCGGTCCTTCTTTGCACTCCCCTCAGATTTGAAGCATTTGAGTGCTGCTGTGGGATGGCAAATAATTCAGTATCTCCGCAGTGCCTTTCCCAATGTGTTCCTGGTTGCCTGTCCCTATTGGTTCATATGTGATCAATATGTGCAAAAACTTGTTTCCAAGCACAACTACAAAGAGCAAAAGTTCTCAGCAAAAGTTTCTGCTTTTAGTCTTTAAGGACAACATCTTGCACTTTAAGTGGTTACTATTCATTTGATGGGGATTTTTCTGCTTCTTAAAATTATACATCTGTATGATGTTCTAGTCACAGAATCATAGAGTCATAGTCCTGGTTTGCATTGTTGATGCTTCCCAAACATGTGACATCAGCACATTTCTTGCTGCTTGTGCCATGACCTTTGAAGAAAAATAATTGCAAATATTGATCAGAAGTACAGTCACTGATGGCTTCTACCCTAGTACTGGTGTTTTACCTCCCTTACTAGCCACTGTGCCATACAGTGAGTGACATAAGAGGGTGAGAAAAACACAATGGGGAGAAAAGAGCTGTTCAATTCAGGGACAGTGCTGGCAGAAACAAATACCTGTGAAGTGACCATAATTAAATTTAAGCTGTGAATTTAGAATCGTGGTTTTGACCATTGGAAAGGTGTTATTTTGGAGCTGCATCTCAACAGAAGTAGTGGAGGGGGAGAAAAAGACAACTTCTTTTCAAACGATACTATTCTGTTCAGGTAGTAGAACTCTGGGCTTAGTGTAACAGGAAAAGCTCTTGAAACTAAAGCTTTTTGGCATTTCCACATCTGCTTTTATTGGTATAAATATGACACTAACTCCTTGAAATTGGCTGGTTTTCATCTTAAAACAACAATAAAAGAGCAAACCAAGATTTCCTGTTTAGTTTTAGTCCTTATGAGGGGTAGTCAAGGTGGGCTTACAGCTGTCCTTATTTTCTCTGGAAAGAGGGTAAGTACTTTTCCATGTCTGTCTCAGACACAGCATGGTTCACACTTTCTGGAGAAAACTGTATTTGGGAGAAAAGCTAATCAGATTATCAATCATTTCTCAGACAGAGTAAACCATTTTGAGTGAAATGCCCCAAAATATCCAGACTGGGGCCAACATTTCCTGAAAGTAGTTACTATGACACTTTTCTTAAAAGACATAAAATTAAGTTATTACAAAAGGAAGTTATTATATCACAGTTGAAGCTGTTAAAATGTAGTCATAGTATCATGATCTTTTCTCACTTTACAGGTGTAGTTGTGTCATTGATTTTTAAACAGTGCCCTGGAAAAACTGAATCATAGTACATTTTTTAATAAAACTCCCAACGCTGAACCCTCAGGGTTTAACCTCTCCACAATAAATCTCACATGTCACATCACACTTCGGTACTTCATGACAAAAAATATGTTTTATTGTGCTGCAAAATATGCAAATATTACTGTGATCATAGTTCTGTAAAAGCTTGGAAGGTAAATTTCTCAGCTTTGCATGTAAAGAAGAAATGAATTGCCTTTGGTAGGAGTGGATAGCCAATATTTAGAGCCTCTCTGTGTTAGAAAGAGAAATGGAGCCCAGTAGTGACAATCCTAGTAATTTACACAAACGTATCCAGCATCCTGTTTGCTAGGAAATACTCAAAATAATTACTACGAAGCAGCATCTTTGTTCAAAAATCAAAATTTGCCTGGTTTTCCAGAAATTTTGCTCCAAATAGCACTGCATGTCTTGCTCACATAGGAATGCCCTTGACATCTCCTGCTTTCTTCTGGGTTTCTACTCCTCTCGTATATAATGCATTGGTAATCAGTCTCCCAGTACCCCGGGGACCTTCTCCATCTCTCATCTTCTTGAATTGCAACCTATTTAGTTAGTTACTTAGTTACCACTCCCCAAAGGGGCCCTTACTTGCTTCTTCCAGTTAGTCCGTTGAAAAGCTAGATTCTATTGCCCTTTTGGTTTTGCTTGTCTGTAAATTAGACAAGCATCTATTCTCAGCATCCAAAGCACTAAAATGCAGCATTTTTACAAACTAATCTGCAACCTATTGTTTATTGTTCTCCTATTTGCATTGGTGTAACTGTTATCTCCGTCCTAAGAGCTGGAGCAGAATGAGGATAGAGCACCCATTCATTCCCCATTTATATGAGTGTCATCCAACCAACTTACTGAAATGCATGGCAAACGTGCCAGCTCTACAGCTGCGAGCTCTTCTTCAGCTGTAACAATAAATTGAGTATTGGGCAGGGAGGATGAAGGAGTTAAATAAAAGGGACTGGACAAACTCAAGATTAGGTCCATTGTGACTTTAAGTGCAGTAGCCCCAAAGAAGACTCTGATTCCAGGTCTCCCTAGACATATGGAGAATATTCCTGCAAAAGATTGCTCTGCCCTTGATCTGTTTCTGATGCCGTGTCCCTAAGGAACCATCTTGACCTTCTGTCACAGGGCTAGATGGATTTTTGATCTGCCTGGTTATGGCAATTCTAGTACTTCTATAGGAGCAAGAAAAGAGGATGGATTGTACCTGGAAAATAATACTAGAAGCACTCCAAGTAGAAATTAAGTGAACTAACCTTTGAAATAGCTTATTAGGAAATATTACTATTCTTCATCCTCTGCAGTTTTGAGGTCCAATTCAGCAAAATATGTAAGTTTTTAATGAACACTGAATGACATGCTAGGAAGTGCTTCAAATTACGTGACTTTAAGTGGTGTGCTTTATGGTGGGATGTCTTTCTAGGTGTCTAATCTAGTTCAAAAAGTTGTTGAGATCACTCTAAAAAGTACTGAGTGAAACTTGCTTGCTAGTGCTCTGCAGGATATCAGACTAGGTAATGCTAATTGCACATTTGCATTTGAACTCTTATGGATATGTAGGAAATATGCACAAATAATTGGGAGATAGTAAATTCCCATGTTGAATTTTCTGCACGTGTCCTCTTACACTGAGTAAAAGTGAAGTAGCCTGTCCTTTGGCTGAGAGAAAAAACTACCTATGATTTTATTGCATATGCAGGAGAGGAAGAATGTGTAAATGGATGGTTACCTCACAGGAGCTGACACATGGCAGTTCATTACCTCATGGTACCTTCTTAGTATGTCAAAGCTTTATGACTGCAAACTGATATTTTGTTACATTTTACTCGTTAATTCTCTATATTGAACAAACCATATATTCATTTCTTGAGGTCACTGAGTGAACCAAACATAAAATGATGACCTCTTGAGATTTTGATTGCTGGAAGAATTATGAGTGTTTGTAATTATTTAGTTTATGATGAAAGCTGCAGCAAAACTGACCTATATGTACTCTAACAGAGCATTATTTCTGTAAAGTTTGCATTCACCAATTCTAGCATGCATTTAGCTCTGTAGTTAGCTGCATTGCAGTGTTTTCCAGCATTTTTTTTTTGCTTAAAACATGTTTTAATTTTTATTTGCACCCTGTAAATATGATGCATAAAATTAGTCATGGTCACAGTAAGTTCAGACATTGAAACCTTTTGAAATAAAACTTCATGCTGCTGGGTATAAATAATAATAAATAATAATAAAACCTTCCAGGCAGAAGATACCATAGTGAAGCTATCATACCAAAGCAATGGTTATTTTATAGCTAATCAAAGTACCACTCATGTCTAAGAAGTTCCTGATTAAACAGAAAGTTGACACACCCTCACCTGCCATATCCCACCAAACTGTCAATTTAGTGTTGCCATAAATAACACTCTTGGAAAATAATTTCCTAGTAATGTTACTTTATGCTTGTAACAAGTATGGGAATGAAGACAATGAATTAAAGGTACCTTTATTAATCATTTCAAGGCTACTCTCAATAATCTTGGAAAGGTCATGAGAATTAGAAGAGGTTTCTGAGGACTGAAAGAAAGCCAGTGACACTTCTCTTTTCAAGAAGGGCAAGTTGTAGGATCCAGGAAGCTACAGGTAAGTCAGCTTCACTTTGATTCCTGAGAAAGTGATGGGTGTGTTGATCTGCTTGAGGGTAGGAAGGTTCTGCAGAGGGATCTAGACAGTCTGGGTCAATGGGCCGAGGCCAGTGGTATGAGGTTTAACAGGGCCAAGTGCTGGGTCCTGCATTTCGGTCACAACAACCCCAGGCAATGCTACAGGCTTGGGGAGGAATGGCTGGAAAACTGCCCAGTGGAAAAGGACCTGGGGGTGCTGGTCAACACCCAGCTGAATATGGGCCATCAGTGCGCCCAGTGGTCAAGAAGGCCAACAGCATCCTGGCCTGTATCAGAAATAGTGTGTCCAAAAGGAGAAGGGAAGTGTTCCTGCCCCTGTACTTGTCACTGGTGAGGCCACACCTCAAGTACCATG
Organism: Chloroceryle amazona; assembly: GCA_027560015.1. NCBI lineage: Eukaryota > Metazoa > Chordata > Aves > Coraciiformes > Cerylidae > Chloroceryle > Chloroceryle amazona. The sequence goes on along the minus strand of JANHFX010028897.1, from coordinate 68,577 downwards.
TTCAGTTCTGGGCCCCTCAGTACAAGAAAGACATTGAGGTACTGGAGTGAGTTCAGAGAAGGGCAACCAAACTCGTGAAGGGTCTGGAGAACAAGTTCTATGAGGAGAGGCTGGTTTAGTTTGGTTTAGTTTGGAGAAGAGGAGGCTGAGGAGAGACCTAATTTCTCTCTACAGCTACCTGAAATGTATGTAGCTCTCTACAGCTACCAGCTACAGGCTGGTGTTGGCCTCTTCTCTCAAGTAAGTAATGACAAGACTACAGGGAATGGCCTGAAGTTGCACCAGGAGAAGTTTAAATTAGATATTAGGGACAATTTCTTTACTGAAAGACTAGTCACGTGCTGGAACAGGCTGCCCAGGGAGGTGGTGGCATCACTGTCCCTGGAGGTATTAAAAAAACATGTAGATAAGGCACTTCAGGACATTCTCTAGTGGGATGGGGTGGGGGGTGGGTTGTGATTTTTTTGGTATTGTTTTGGTTTGTTATGCTTTGGGGGATTTTTTTTTTATTTTTGTTTGGGTTTTTTTTATTGACAGTTGGACATGGTGATCTTAGAGGTCTTTTCCAACCATGACAATTCTGTGATTCTGTGATGCTGGAGAGCATTTCCAAACATGAAGGACTAGTAGTCAGGGATTTATGGAGGGGCAATCATGCTTAACTGACCTGAGCGCCTTCCTTGATGAGGTGACTGGCTTGGTGGATGAGTGGAGCAGTGGATGTTGTTTGTCTTCACTCTAGTAAGTCTTTTGATGTTGTGTCCCATAACCTCCTCATAGGCAAGCTAATGAAGTATGGACTAGCTAAAGGGAACAGTGAGGTGGATAGAAAACTAGCTGAACTGCTGTTCTCAAAAAGGTTGTGATCTGTGAAACAAAGCCCATCTCAAGGCCAGTCATTAGTGTGTGATGTACTGCAGTAATTTAGCCAGTGCTGTTTATCAATGTTCTTAATTAATAACCTGCATGATGACCAGAGTACATGTTCAGCAAATTGGCAGCTGATGCCAAACTGAGGGGAGTGGAGGCTCCAGGGGGAGCCTTGACAGGCTGGAGAACTGGGCCAACAGGAACCTCATGAAGTTCAGCAAAGGGCAATGCAAAGTCCTGTCCCTCAGGAAGTACAGGCCATGCATTAGTACATGCTGGGGGCTGACTGCCTGGAGAGCAGCTTTTCAGAGAAGGACCTGAGGATGCCAGTGGACAAATTGACCATGAGCCAGCAAAGCACTCCAGCAAGCAAAAAGGCCAGCAGCATCCTGGGGTGTATTAAGAAAAGCATTGTCAGCAGGTCAAGAGGGCTGATTATTCCCCTCTACTAAGCACTAGAGAACACATTTGCAGTGCTGTGTTCAGTCCCAATTTCCCCAGTACAGACATGGACATACAGGAGTGAGTGCAGTGAAGGGCTACAAAGATGATTAAGGGATTGGAGTATTTGAGGAAGAGGCTGAGAGAGCTGGGGCTGTTTAGCCTCGAGAAGAAAAGGCTTAGGAGGCTCAGGAGGATCATATCTATGTGTATAAATACCTAATGAGAGGGAGTAAAGAAAATGGAGCCAGTCTTCTCAGTGAAAGGACAAGAGGCAATGGGGCAAGATAAAATAGGAAACTCCACTGGGACATAAGAAAATCTTTTTTATTGTGCGTGTAGTTGAATCTTGGAAGAGGTTTACTATGGAAGTTGTGGGGCTGTCATATTTCAAGATATTCAAAAGCCAACTGGACATGGTCCTGAATAATCTGTTCTACGGCGAGTTGGATGAAGTGATGTCCCTTGCCACCTCAACTGTTCTGAGATTCTGTGACTCAGAAACATCATGAAGTTTCTGAAGATCTCCATCTCTGAATGGATGCAATGGGCACAGTTTTCCTAATGCTGAAATTGTGACCCTAACTGGAGAACTAAACCAAAACACTTAAAGCAAAGAATTGATAACAATGTAGGTGAAAGCATAAAAGGTGCTTAAGATAAATAGTCTGGAAGACAATATAAGCTTTAAAAGGACTCTGAGGCCAGACTGAAGATACCGAAGAACTTGTAGCCCTAATCACAGAGTTTAAAAAGGGTTTTTATGAACATAAATTTGCTAAAAAGAGGGATTTAAGGAACACAAGGTTAAATGTATTCTCCTACTAAAAGATTCTGACATGTTGAATAATTACAAAGACCACTACGTTACTCTGTTCTGTGAAATGCAACTCATTTAATGTATGTTGTTTTTGTATGCGTGTTTAGAAGGTCAGTGCAAGAGAGAAACTGTAGAGAACAAGTAATGGTAAATTAAAGAAAAAATCCCCGGGAAATAAATAACTGTTGACATATGAAGCCCACAATGAACACGAATGGGGAACATATGAAATGGAGCACATGAGCTTTTAGCATTTATTTTGGTGTTTGTTGACAATTTGTTGTAATTGTAAATGTTAAGTCAAAATGTGTTAAAACATGAGATATTCACTTCACACTGAGTTAATGTTTGGCCTGTTGAGTAGGCAGTTCTCAACTGCTCTTCACTCTAAGGATCTTCACAGAAACAGCTGAGGAGTATTATTTTCTAAAAGAAATATAAACTGGACATGAATCAAATGTAATTGCTATTGGCATGTTTGATGCAATTACAGAGGAAAACGTGATCAATAGCAATTAAATATGTGGTCTGATTAAAGTATAACACATAGAGTGGGAGCACAGATGAAGCAAAATGCATTAATATGAAAACAGACTTACGAAAATAAACATCTATAGCGGCGGAAAGCCCAAATATAGTTGGGTAGGGATAAATATTGCAGCTGAAGAGAATCTTGTTTAAAAGAGAAAGCACATTTGTTGAATGCACAGAAAGACAAACTGCTGCTAGAAATCTGTTAATTTTACTACTAACTTAAGGAGTCATGATCTTAGCATACACACAAGAAGCATTTCAAGCAAATGGAGAGCCAAACATTGAGCGTGGACTCAAGGCAAATTTCACAAGACTTTGTGCTGTGTTCCTTGTACCACCACCCAGAGGTTGGCCACTACAACAGACTTTCTGGACACCTTGAATTGATGGAACCAGAAGAGCGGGGTATTACAGACTGCCCTTCATCTTAAAGACTGGAGCTGTCATTTTCTTTTCACACATGCAAAGGAGCTTAGGGAGTCAAAACTGCCACTGTCTTCAGATACCAGTGGAGGGAGAACCTGAGATTTCCACTATTTTCAAATTAGATGCATTTCCTTGAAGAAATTCTGGGAATTCTCTCAGGAGAGGAAGGCTATGAAGTATATATTTAAGCTGTGTAATGAAACACATAAGGGTCTTCTTCAAGCAACCTGCGAACCTGAAGCACTTGAGACATAGAATTGATTACGGAGATTGTGAATAAATGTGGATTGAATATAGGCAATGGACTAAAATAATGCCTGTAAATGCTATATGCAATCTAATATGCCATAAACGTACATACACAACATCTGAAACTGGCCAGACTAAGTAAAATAAAGGCAAAGCAGAAGTGTGGACTGAGGCAAGCTGCTTTCTTTCATCTGCATTAGGAATGTCCCACTAAAGGAGACTGTAAAAAGAGAGATAAAGCAACCAGGCACCCTAAAACTTTGTTGTATTTACCTCTGCTTAAATTATGTCTCATTGCTACAATTAAAAAAAAGATTTACAAATCCTGATTTTGTTATCACTCTTGTTCAATATTTTTTCCTAAAGAGATGAGTAAAACTTTATCGAGAATAAAATGAAACACTACATACAATTGGCTGTAATGAAGGAAGCCATACAGAGAAAAGAGGAAAATGCAAGCAAGTTCAGAACATCTCTTAATAGTGATCTTATATAACAGATAGAAGTCTTTTGAAAAGACTGGAATTGTATCAGCGATGAGTTCAGTCCTCTGAGGTTACCTGAACACAAACATCTTGGTAGATTTTTTGTAGGATGGGCAAAATATTATTTCCTCTGTTCAGGAAGCTTGTAGTAAATACACAGATGGGAATCCACAGATACTTAATTTATAACCACCATTCCAGCTTGTACAAATGAATACTTAATTACTTGTTTATCTCTTTTGCATACCACCACTCAATAATATTTTATGTTCTTCTTCCAAACCAAATACCCAAGTAGAATGTAAATAAGGAGGGGGGGTGGGGGGCAGGGCAGAGGGGGAGGGTGTCTGTCATTCAGATAGATAATACATATGTCATATGGGCATCTAAATCCCATCATGTTGCAATGAAATTTCAAAGGAAACCAAAAGATGCTCTTTTTTCTTCTTGTTTGTTCTTTTCAGTTTCTTTCATTGCAGCTTTGTTAATGTGTAGTCAAAACCTTCCCATATGGCATCCTTGGTACTTCCCTACACATACATTTCTGTAAATGTTATGGGCTTTAGTCCAATTTTTGATTCCTTTCCCTTTTGTTGCTCAAAACAATTGACATCAAACTGAAACATGAAAGAGGTTGTAGAAAAGGTTGATTTCCCTACATGAAAAACCACAGCAGCGTTTTACATTTTCTGTATGAGTACGACTGTTGTTCATCATTTACTCGCACACTATATCCTGCATTTGGATTTCAGCAGATAAAGTTATGCTACCTGAGCTGGCTAATGCTTTGCCTAATGCCAAGCAGCACTGTAATCTTTGTTATTGTCCACTAGACACTTCCCTTCCCCCATATGCTACTTAAATCCTTTTTAAGATCAGTTTTCTGGAGTCCATCTGGCATTTTCAGCCCCCTGTTACAACCGTGTTTTGCTGCAGTGCTGCTGGCGCGTGCTGTAGCCCGTGAGAGGCTGTCGTGCTTTCTTATATACACACAGCAACACAACTGCTCTCTGTTTATACTCCTCCGCATGTTACCTATAATCTAATTTCAAACATGTTAATGCTAAAAGAAGACTTCCAACTACTACTTCTATTTATATACTTAAAGCTTTCTCAATCCTAGCTTTATTGGCTAAAGAGATTTATAAATAACATACCCCAGGCAAAGTTCTCTAATGCTTCATTTAAGAAACATTAGTTAACTGTGATCTGTGGAAATTAACTGAGATAAATTGTCGTTTTTTAAATATAACTTCTTTATATCCAATTTAGGTGTCAAAGACTGAAACACTAATACTATGCTTGAAGCATCTGAAGATGAAATAAGAAACAACCATTAAAAATGAGGTTGACTTTACCTCATTTTAAGACTGTTCTATGGAGACTAATACCTTAAACCCAAAGTTTTTAGTGTGCAAGGATGGGGAAACCAGTGCCATTGGTCCCTTCATGTTACTCAGTTCCCCTCTGTATAAGCAGCTGAACATGCCCTGGTCTGTATCTTCCAACCCTTGCCTGGTCTTCCTAAGCATCACTTCTCAGGCTGCTTGAGTGTGAGTCTTCCTCCACCAACTTGTTTTCCCTGCTTTATTTTGTGTAAATTATTTAAATGCCCTCTCACATCAGAATGTCTCTCACTAGGTGTTTGAAGCATGTGGCATCAAACCCAGTCTCACATTCTGGATGAGGGCCCTGAGATACTGGTTAGAAGTGGGCAGTTTCTGCTCTGGCAGTTTAATGGCCCTAGTAATTTATTTCAATAGTGAACTGAAAAATCAGTTCTCAGCAAATCCTACTAGCAGTCAAAATTCATAATAGAACCACGGGCTGTCTTTAATAAAGAACAGGACTTCAGCTGTAGTATCTGTGGTATCCAGAGGAAGGTAAAGTGTTAGATTTAGTCAATCCTATCTTGGAAACTACTTCTGTAAATCTGCTGGTACTTTTCATATACAGTTTGCAAGTAATCATCAGCATTTTCTCTGGCTCAGGGAATGTAGCATTCAGGACAGTTTGTTCATCATTGGCTTACAGGTTTTCCATAGGGCAAACCTGAATACTCTGTTCTCTGTTAAATGAAAAGAAAAAAAAAAAAGAGAAGTGTTTGAGGGCAGTTAGTTTAAGAGATGATGAAGTATTCTGATCCTATGGTGAATATCTAGATTAGTCTCCTTTTGCTGAGTAGTTTCCTTTTGCTAAGTAGTAGCAAAATTCAGAACTTTGTGGTTGAGTTTTTTTTAAGAAACAGAAATTAGTGACAAATCAGTTATTTAACTAATGCAATTTGTGCACTGAAAAATCATGCAGAAGTTCCTTTTCTTTAAACAGAAGTAGGAACAAAGAGCAGAGGGCAATATCGTTAGACAGTTCTGTCCTGCAACCAACCACTACTCAAATAATATTAAATGTTCCACAGCCTCTCTCTCTGTTCTTGAGAGAAAGATGCATGATGCCATGCCAAATTCAGAAATATCTAACGTGATTAGAAATGATTGTGTCTCACCATCTTTCTGTTCAGGATTACTTCCTCCTCAGCTGGACAATCAGGTCTGCCAAATCCCTACCTTGAGCCTTTCAGGATTAAACCAGCTGGGCTGCCCTAAATCCCAGCTGAGGATTGTTCATGGCATCCAGGTGACTTGGCACGGAGCAGAAAGAGGGACATGCACAGGTTTTTTCACTAAATCAGCTCTATGGACAATAGTGTCCTACCGAAGGGTCATTAAAATATCAGGGGGTAGAGGAAGAGGAGTGGCTGCTGCAGTCATTTCTACCACAACTGATTTTTTCACAACTCTGAAACTTCTGGCCAAAGGCTGCTCATTTAGAAAAAGCAGATGAGACTGATCATCCATGTTCCTTTCTGTGTTTCCTTTCTCTTCATTGTGCTTTCTGCTGGGGTTGTGTAATATAAGGGAACTTAAAGGCTTCAGAGGTCATCCAGAAAGAAAAACATAATTTTCTGGTCACAGCTAGTTACTGTTTGGCATAATGTTCTCCAAAGGGTTATCCTGGTTGTTTACACATTTTTAACTTTCAGTGTGTCTTAAATTCTTGTATCATAGCTTTAACTTCAGATGTGTTGTACCAATTAGCATTCCAGATTTTCTAGCTCAGAATAATTATTTTCACATAGTGTTTTTAGTGACTATGCCAAAATGCTACACTTCATAGTTAGTACTAAAGAGTTAATTATCCAATACACAGCATCTATTTTGCTGTGGAAGTTCTCTTGTAGAATCAAGTTACTGACCTTTTCTTCATTTCATCCTATTTTTCGTGCCCTGTATACAACATTAGACAGTGGAACTTAACTTTCTGAGAGCCAAATGAGTTGTTTTCTTGGTCTTTTTCACCTTAAGTTCTTACCTTGAGAAAACAAAATCCAATGAAATCAAAATAACCTGAAACAAAAATCAAAAGTGACTGGGTTTATGGGCCCATTTTCCCACATTACTTCAGATGTTATCTGTTATGTTCATACCACAAATAATCAGGAGGAAAACACTTGGAGGGTCACATAGGTCAATAAACATCTGGCTTATGAAGTGTTGCCCTGCTGCCTGTATAATGTTGATAAAATTACTTTAGTCAGGAGAAAGAAATGTAAAGTACAAAATATAAGTGGTAAATTTTCCCATCTTGACATATGGAAGATTTGCATGTCTAATTTACATCGGCATAAATTTCAGTTTATCATAAATGAAATTCGATCCAAAAATCTGAAAGAAAAAGGAACACAGGGTGTGTGTTTGAGTAGTGTATCTCGATCTCAGTGAGGGTACAGGGTCCTCTGTGCATTGAACTGAGACCATTCAAGAGCACTTTATACTTTTTTAAGCAAAACATATGAAAGCACCATGTTTTCCTGCTATGGAAACAATTTTAAACTGCTCTAAATGCAGGAACCCCGCAGCTATATCTATTCTCATAGTCATGCTCTCCCCAAATTCTTTGCATTTATCTCTCAAGCTTTAGCAAATATTTGAAATTCCTGGAGGAAGCCGTCTTCACCTGCACTAGCAGATACACTAAAAGAATATTTAATGACAAGTACTGTGTTGTCTATATTATCGGGAACAGCACACTTAACTTCCTTTAATTCATGTGGCAGATAACTGCCTTTCTGATAAGTCAGTTTTCTTATTTTTGCAGTCATTCTTTGCACGGCTTTTATGTTCTCTTGTGATGTTGCAAAACATTTGCTTGAATAAAGACTGGGATAGTCGTTGGGTTTTTGGAAACTTTCTGTATTAAAACATAAAATTGCTTTGAGCTAGAATTTATTTTTCTTTTTTTCAAGGAAAATTCCTATTGAGTTCAAATAAGGGCTTCAGGGGTTAGCTTCCAAGAAAAATGAATGTATGATCGCAGGAAGAGATTTCTGACACTTTCCTTGGCTAGAGGCATTCATCACATATTTCAATGGAGTGCTGCCTAGAATGGGTCCAGGAAAATAGGTATTAGTTTATGAACTCCTGCTATTGTACAGCCAAAGTGCAATAATGTTGCCCAATATGTCTAGGTGGCAATCTTTTGTCCATAGTAGAGAAAACAAAAATTAATAGACATGATACAAACAAAAAGGATAGAGCTGCATTCACTGAAGTAATTTTGTTCCCATCACAAAATTAATCACACGGCGTCTACCGTAGACATCTAATTCTAGTCATTTGCTCCAAGAATGTTTTTTGTAAATCATGTGGGTTGGATCATTTTTCAAACAACTTCAGTTGTCAACCCATAATGAATATTTCTGGAGAGTTGGTACTTACTGTAGGTAATGAAATATCCCCAGCAAGACACTGTGGTTTGTGATCATCCCATGTATTCTCCCAAACAGAAAAAAAAAAACGAAACCACTGATCTTTTAGTGTAGGTCTTGGACAATTAGACAGTAGATATTTACCATAAGAGGCAATAATATCCTCAAGAAGTCATCATCTGGTATTTGTTAGATTGGTTATCTTCCAGTGTAGCCAGTTGCTGTCTGATCTGACCACTTCTCATCCTACATTCCAAATAAGTCACCTCATCTGTACTTACATGGCCACTTTCTCAGTTTTCGCACAGTCAGACACGCTCATAAAACTGTCCTAAACACCTCTTTCACATCCTTCAACTATTCCACACAGGTGTGGTGATATATCAGAATTTCATCACTGTTGGCCATGGTGGACTTGCTCTATACTTCCTAGAGTACGTTTTTTTTTCACCATTCCCTGGAATGCCACAGGTGTGTGCTATGTGCCAGCAGCCAGCAGTGAATCTATCTGTGGAAAAGGCCAAAGCAGCCTTCTCTTCTCAACTACTCTGATCTGTCAGAACAGCAGGGAGTCAGGCAGGTGCCTGTCTCTACTCTACATGAAGGAGTGGCACACAGAGATGGCAAGCTTGGTGTTTTTAAGCTGCTCTTCAGGACACATGCATGGCTCTGAGTGTTGGTTAAATCAGTTGAATTAATATCTCCAAATGGTTCTCAGTGCTGTTATTTGCACTGTGCAAGTGACTGGTCTTGGTGATGACTGACTGACACGTGGTACGTTTGGTAAACTTAAGTTGTCCTCTTGGTATCCCCTGCTCTTACAGTAACCTTCCCAGTGTGACAAATGCTTAGCTTTATGTTTGGGGTTTTTTTCCTCTTACTTCAAGTGTGTGAAAAGCTGTGATCAGACTTGCAAAGAAGGAAGTTTTGAGGCTTGGCTAGAGAGACAGATGCTTTCCATATGTTTGGAGGCTTTTTCTGTTCCCCTCTGTGGTTGTCACAGCCATGTTTGCATGTCATTGCAGACTTAGCAAACCCTGAGTGTCCCACAGGTGATTCTACACACTGTGCCAACTGTCCACAACACATACATCAGCAGCCTCAGAATCGCTGGCCCACTGATAAGCCAGCATTTCTAGATCTAGCTGGAATGAATTTGTGTCTCATTTTTGACCCCTGTGTTACTGAAGAGCTGTGCGTGCCTTAATGCTCTCAAAATAGTATTTTGTGAAAAAATGGATGTCACGGAGGGAATTATTGTAGGACAGCTGAAGACACGCTGTCATCCTGGCTGATTTCATTACAAATGATCCACTTCAGACTAATTTTTTACAATTGCTATGAAGATCAGAAGGCCTTGGGTTTATTTCTAAGCTTAGACCTTGTGCATTATGTGAATTTTGTGTGAATTTAAAATTAAAACATTAAAATATGTATCACTTTTCCAAGTTAGATTTTTATATCTATCTTTAGGCACTTAAAGAAATGTCCAGGCTTTTAGATGATTAAGCAGTTGCAGCTCCCATCAAATTCAATAGAAGAGATGTAGCAAGTAACAGGCAGCAACTTTAAGATTGAAAATATAAAGAAAATTTTAACCAGTATTGTATCTACAAAAGACATATGCATGAAGAAGATGTAGAAAATGTACTCTTAACATGTATTCTGCTAATTAAGGAGCTCACTGTTCATCTGTCCACTAGTTGGCAGGCATAGGAATGCAATCAGCTATCCTGTGAATGCATCCCTGGCTGCTACTGAATCTCTCTGCTAAGATGTCTTAGCAACTGTGTGACAGCACTGCACCGTGCAAATGCATAAGCATTAATAGGATCAATCAAACCCGCAGGGGAGTTTTCTAGTGGCTGGTGCATAAAGCATTTCACTGGAAGACAGTGAAACACCTGGTTAACTGGGATACCAAGGTTAAGTGTGAAGGTATTTGCAGGACTACATTTAATTTTTTATTAAAAAAAAAAAAAAAGAATAAAAGAAAAAAAAAGAAAAAAAAAACAGTAATCACATTCTTGAATGCATAGCACAGAGATTTTTATCTCTTCCCTTTAAGATCCCATTCCTGAGGCTTATGCAACTGTACAAGTGCCTGCAAATATTCTCACTCTTATGATGGTTTAAAAAAGGTCACTTCAAATTTAGGGACAATAGGACCTTACAGATCAGATTCCCAGTATATTTAGTATTCATGGTTTTGATGGTGGCCAGTCCACAATATCATCAGGAATTGACCTAGCTGTAATGTAGAAGTACATATTTTATTTTTTTTCCAGATACCATCTTCAGAAAAATGCCATTGCATATCAGCATTTTCGGTTGACTTAAAAGACAAAGTGGATGTTTTTAATTTTTCATTTAGCTTTCTGTCTTTGCATCCCCCATATAACAACACCATAACATTTATTTTGCAGCAAACTCGTCGTTCAGTTAGCAAACCAAGAAATGAGTCACTCAGTTCCCATTACATGTAAATGTTGAACTCCATGTATATACAGATTCACAGTTTCATTTTCTGTCTTGTATGCATTACCTGATATATTAACATGCTTTCCTAGTCTTCTCCTGCTCTTTCACTTTTCTGTAGCTGCTGGAGAGACTTTTGTTGTAGCTTTTTTGTACTGAAGCAAAACCCTGTCAGCAGAGTGCAAAAGCATGTTTAATGGCCTCTAGCTGGCTGCAGATGCCCACATTTCTGAATAGTACTCAACATCAGAAAACTGAACGTACTATTAATTAAAGCTTTCTTTTCAAATGATGCCAAAATAGAATATTTTCTAGAAAGACTGCACTTCTCCTCCAACATGAAGTAAGATGAAAGACATTTACTCCGTGATTTCATTTGCATTTCACTCTGAAGTGACTCTGTGAAATGTCCTTTGGTAATAGAGAAAGTACTTGTTGCTGAAAACCTAAAACAAAGTATTACTTGTCAGCGTATCTGCAAATGTGAGTCTTGTATGTGAAAAATTAGTGGTGGTGTAAAATAGGACGTGTAAGGTCACACACTTACTGGTTAGAAGATCCTAAAAGGCAAGTTTTTTTCCAACCACATTAAATCATCCACACAAAATATCTATTTTAAGATTATACAATATTACATTAAGATTTATATTTGGCATGTGAGAGAGGTGTGGACAGTACTGAATAGAGCTAAAATGACTGGATTTTTTTTTTTTCAGTGGTAAAAATAAACTTTTTTTTCAGTTTTACAATGTAGCACTGAGTTTTACAGTATGTCATTTTGAACCCCTGCATCCCTATAATGCTGCAGGAATATTCTTTTTATGTATTTATTTCCTTTTATGTGCATATATGTATTTCAATAAGAAAAGTGTAAATGGTTGGTGAAATGCATAGGCTTTGCCTATTGTTGGAGCAAGTGTATGCTTAAGGTTGCACAAGTGACATCTATGTGGAAGGTGTGCTTGTCCCCATTCTCCAGATTGGGAAAAAAGCTGGAAAGCTTTCCCCCCACTTCCACGCCACATACCATGCTTTCATTTCCAGAAACACAAAGCTAAAGGAGAATAGGAAATGTGGTCTCAAACTACACAGTTAGGATGTGACTGAAACATAATCTTGGACCCTCCAGCTGGGAAGATGTGCAGCGCTGAGACCTCCAGAAGCAGTTCAGGGCAAGAAGAAACATTCTGCGGCGCTCCATGTGGAAAACCGCTTCCAGCTCCCGTGCAGTTCAGAAAAAGGGTAAACACCTCTATGGAAAAGCCCCAAAATACGCTGGATGGCATTCTGGCAAAGCTTTCTCCAGCCTTAATCTCTAGCTGCCTGCTCTTGCCTGCCTGCATGAGGAGAATACATAATGAGTCAGTGGGATCTGTGTTGTGAAGAGGGCTGAGGAACATATGGATACCTGGTACTGCTCTGTCCTTATTAGGTTACTATGTATTAGCACTTTCAAGGTACATGGGGAATACTTTTCTGCCCAGTATTCTGTCATACATCTTATTTTAAATTATTAAGTCCTGTTGTTCTTGCTCAAGGACTTTTATAAGCTGTAGGAGAATGCTGCTGCTACACTTCAAAATCCTTTAAAAGAAGCAACAAGTTTTTCTGTGAGCAGTCAAGTTACTGAAGCTTGATTTGTGAAGAACTGTGCAACTGCATTTTCAGGAATCGAACAGATACTAAGCTTTTGCCATGGTAGTGCCATTCATAATAGAGCTCTCCCTTCTTTACTGTAGATTTTTAATGCTTAAAAATCCCATATCCATCCTTTGGCTTACTGGGAAAATATTTCCACAGGGATGATGGTGAAACGCTGGAGCAGGTTGCCCAGAGAAGCTGTGAAGTGTCAGTCCACAGAGGTGTTGCACTCTTAACTGGACAAGATCCTGAGCAACCTTGTCTGGCCCATTTTGAGAAAGGAGCTTGACCAGGTGATCTCCAGGGATCTTTTCCAACCTAAAATATTCCATGTTGCTATATAAACAGTGGAGTTTTTTATACGTTCCCACCTATTTTTGTGCAACTGCTAAGCTGCAACTGTACGCCATTGAATTGGGTTCAAATTGGCAAACAGAAATCACAGCTTATAAGAAAGTTATATGCATCATAACCACGTAACCCTCATCTCCTTACAAAGCTAGACTGCACAGGAAAAGAAAGAAAAGCAGTTTTGTCTGAGTAACAGGTTCAAAAAATCCCGAGATTGTATCTTACAGATAGATTTTTTAAAAAATGTGTAACTTAATATAAATCTTTAAATTAAATTTGTCTTCCATACAGGTTTTTAATTACTAGATTAAATAAACCAGCATGTATATTAATATATTAGTCCACATTAATTCTTAGAATGACAAAAACATTCTCAGGCAAAATCTGACATCTGCAATACTGAGTTAAATTGCTGAATTAATATCCAACTAAACAAAAGTGGAATTTTTCAATCTGATTCAAATAAGTTATTCTGTTACCATACTTGACTAATTCTACAAAGATTTATAAGAAAATTATATCTTAAGAAATAAACTATATCTATGCAGTGAAGAGTGCTGTACCTATGATGCCAGAAGAGTAATTTTTTTCATGTAGTCAAATAATTATGTGTGTTATTTTGTAGACACTACAATGGTATTCTGATACTTCCTAGTTTTTAACCATTTGATTCATGAGATCCAGGATACATAAGAGTAGAGAAAACTTGGGGGCATACAAAGGCTTATTCATTTGATGAACCAGAGGAGTGAAGACTGAGGAAACTTAGGACACAAAACATGTTCAGACTGCACAGGACAAAAAGCTCTCAAGTGGAACACTATAAATGTTATTTGTTTATAAATCAAAAAACCCTACAAAATTGCATGGGTTTAGGCCTTGTAAATTAGTGAGATTGGTGATAATGGAGAAAGTGAGAACACACATCTTTAACTCTGGAAATTAATTTAGTTGTAAAACAACACTTCTTCTGGAAAGTTCTCAATTCTTTCTAGAATAAATACAGCAGAACAAACCAGTCTCTGCTAGCACGGTGAATCCTGCATTGGAGTCATCTGGTGGATGTTTGACATGGTATCTTTGCTAAATAAAGCAGAAAACAGCCAAAAATCTATTTTGGGAAGAGAAACATTGCATCCTTTTCTTTACCATTTCCTTTATCCTTGTAAAGAAAACATTAGAATTAAAGTGTTTCTAAATCAACCTCCTAAGAACCCCCTAAATGTGTGATTCTTTTGAGACTTACTGAAATGTCCCTCTCCAGATGACTTAAGCATTCACTGGGGGCTTGGACTTGATGATCTTTCGAAGTCCCTTCCAACCCATAACATTCTGTGATTCTGTGATTGTTTTATAACTTTATACATACTTTTGAAAAAAGCAAAGATTTTGGAAAAGTTCTTCCACTGGTGTAAACTGGTTTGCATCCTTTCAATTCTGAATTTATACCTGGTAAAAATGTATGTGTGTTTAGTGCTATCAAATAGTGCCCTTGAAAACAGCAGGATAACTATATAATATAGCACCCTGCTACACTATGAAGGTGCCAGTATCTGGCCTACATATCCAAAGTAGTAGTATAATCTATAGATATGACAAACCAAACATGTCTTCTGAGCCTGAAGCATGGACCTACCTTGTCTATGCTTACTGCACCTCGCTATGAATAGAAGTAGATTTACTTTCTTTTGTAGAAACCCAGCATTGGGGAAAATAGGTACACTTGGTGCTTGTGATTGCTCTACCTTGAGCTGTAAATAACACCCAATAACATATTATTATTAGTGGCTGGAGAGAGGCCTGGCAGAGAGGGACCTGAGAGTACTGGTTGATTACCTGCTGAACATGAGTCAGCAGTGTGCTCAGGTGGCATGGAAGGCCAATGGCATCTTGGCTTGTATCAGGAATGGCATGGCCAGCAGGTCTAGGGATGTAATTCTCCCCCTGTACCTGGCACTGGTGAGACCTCATCTCAGTTCTGGGCCCTTCCCTTCAAGAAGGATATTGAGGTGCTGGAGCAGGTCCAGAGGAGGGTGATGAAGCTGGTGAAGGGACTGGAGAGAAAGTCTTCTGAGGAGAGGCTGAGGGAGCTGGGGTTGTTCACCTTGGAGAAGAGACTCAGGGGGGACCTTATTACTCTCTACAACTACCTGAAGCGAAGTTGTAGTCAGGTGGGGGTCGGGCTCTTTTCCCAGGCAACTGGTGACAGGATGAGAGGGCATGGCCTGAAGCTGCACCAGGGGAGGTTTAGGTTGGATATTAGGAA
>JANHFX010028897.1:0-53151 GCA_027560015.1 Chloroceryle amazona | reverse complement strand
ATGTCATGGTGTTGGGTCATAGGCTGAACCTGATGATCTTGGAGGTCTATTCCAGCCTCAGAAATTCTGTGATTCTGACAGCAATTGCAAGGTGGATGGTAAGGATGCAGAGAAACCGTCATTTGGCTAGTTAAGCACCTTTCATGTTGCTTTTGCTCCACTTCTGGCACAGAGTTTCTGAACTGATGGCCAGGCTCCAAGTCCTTCTCAGACTTCTAGCCTATATGAAGTATACTGCAAACAGAAATATTTATATAGTGTCTTCCAGCATTGCTGAAGGTAACTCACATTACCATAAGAAGGAGACTATTGTTGCTCATTTTCACAGTGTTTTTATGCCTATGCTAGATGACAGCCCTCCCCCCCTACTTTGGCAGTCTGCATGGTTTTCATGCCAGCTTCATATACATAATATATAATAATCTGCTTCCACTAAAACAAGCAATATTTATTCAGCATTTATAGTGGTAGGTAGATGTTGGGGTTTATATCTGGCTTTGCCTCTGTGTTTAGGAAAATCAAGCCATTGGTATACAGCAGCATGTATTAAGCTCTTAAATACACCTAAATTTCTGGAGTGTCTTCTGATTACCACAAACTAGGGAGAAAGGATGGGAAAAAATGCTCGATCACTAAGTTGGGAAAAATGGTAATTTTTTTAATAAGAGAGATTCATTAACATGAGACTATGGCTGAAGGAAGTGACCTTTAAAAGGGTTACACAAAATTGTGAGGAAACTTGCTCCTTGGTCACTGTGCAACACACCACCATTGTGTCCTTCAGCTTCAGGTGCAGATGGTTAGAGTGTCACTACTAACTGCCTGTGACAAATGAAGTCCCAGTGTGGACATGAGGGATGCAAGAGACTAGTGAGTGAGTCTCATACCCAAAGCATGGCTTCCTCTTCCCAAATGCCAAATGGTAGTGTTGCATAGAAATTCCCTTGAATATTTGTTGAGGTTCCACTGCTACGGATGTGGAATGGAACTCTGTCTTCTGTTTCCAGACAGAAAGGGAGTTCTATAGCTCTGTGAAAATCCCTGCTGTTGTATCTGAGCTGACTTCCTGCAGCTGCTTTGGGTGGTTAGGAAAAAAACATAGATAACTCTACTTTGTACTGTACAGAGCAGGTTACCTTAAATCTTATCTTTTGTAAAGAGTAAATAATATTCCCATTTCTTTGCAGCAAGTTTAAAATCTGTACGAACAAATAATAAAAATTAGCACTTTGGGGTTTGTCTACTTGGTCCATGACTGAGATGCTCATGATCACAGAATCATAGAATAATTAAGGTTGGAAATGACCTTCAAATGACCTTCAACCATCTACTAAATATTATTAGGAACACTAAACCGTGTCCTGAAGTGCCACATCTAGATGTTTCTTAAACACCTCCAGGAATGGTAATGCCACCACCTCCCTGGGAAGTCTGTTACAATGCTTAACCACTCTCAGTAAAAAGAAAATTTCTAATATCGAATCTAAACCTCCCTGGGTACAATATAGGCCCATTTCCTTTTCTCCTATCACTAGTCACCTGGGATAAAAGACCAACGCTCACCTTTATGGTAATTTTGTTTTCTTCCTTACTTAAGGATTCACTTACAGATATTACGATTCATCAAAATATATGATGGGTTATAAAGGAAATGTGTTGTCTGACAGCTTTAGGATGAATTTGATAGTAAATAAAGAAGCTACAAGAAAATATGTAATCTGCAAAGGAAAATTCTCCTCCATTTATCTCCCTTTGTGCTTGAAAACCTTATCCTTGATCTACTGCTCTTCCTTGCAGGAAAAAACAAACAAACAAGGAAACAAACCAAAAACCTACAACAAACCAGCAAATAAAAACAAAAACACAAAACAAGCAAGAAACCCAGTGTCACAGAACAAAAACCCTATTTGTTAAAGGAGTTGAAAATGGAAGTCCAAAGTAGGTCAACTTTAACCGATTCAACAAGGGAAAGCTTCAGTCATATTTTTGTTCCTTTTCTAGGGAAATTATTACACAGTAATGTCTTGGGGCTGTGAGTTTGCTGGTGCTGCCAAAATAAGTCATTTCTGTGTGTGCTGTGAGCAGCGTTCCTTCTCTATCATATGACTACGAGATGGACATAATGCATCACAGTTAACAGCACTGACTCACCCTGTAGTTTACGCCAACACTTAATGTCATTCATGCTTAATAAAACTGTAGGGTTCTGCTTTTCCACCCACTTTTTGTTATTTAACTCAAAGCCTACCACAGCACAAGAAATGTTATGGCAGCTTGATATTAAAATCTTACTGTATATTCTCATTCAATTTTTTATGATGCATTGAAAGTATACTTGAAAGAAAGTTCTCTGAACAGCCCCCCATAGATGGCCAGCATACAGCTGAATGACTATAACATGCTCTTCAGAGATGTAAGTATCATCTGATATTCTGACTGTCTAGACTATTTGTTTGATGCAAAGTTCATTTGGAAACCACAGATTTGTGCAATCCAAAATCCCCCACAAAAATCCGCATCTCTGATCAGCAGTTTGACCCATTTCTGATCTCCTCAGCTGAGACCCACCTTTAGATGCTATATACATTAGCTGACATGTTCCTTTGAATGCCACCCCCTTTGAATGACTATTGTGAAGAGAATCTGTTAAATATTGTAGGTACAGACCTTATTGCAAAAAATACTAATTAAAACATGTTTTCCTGCAATATTGTAAGCACACAACAGCAGCAGTGTGAAAGCTAATGAGAAACTGCACCTCAGTCCCAGCTCTGAGATGTTCCGGAAGAAGGCAAATGCCACCTCTTAATGTCACCTCTTAACACCACATTATGCCATGCCCTACCCACATGTCCAGAAGGATTTCACTCAGTTGCTATTTTGAGCAATGAGCAGCTCTAATTCCAGCTCTCTCCCTCCTAAGTAAAAGAAATGAGGAAAACAAATGGGCCTGCAGATGACATAGCTTTGAGTAGTGAGGGTTGGGTGGAGCTATGATGGCTTCCTTCATGCTGAATATCCACAAGAACTCTGGTGGTAACCCCTGAAAATTGTAGCAGAGTGTGCAATTCTCATGAGCTGTGCTACTCATGTGATAATATCACATCTAGGGAAATTAGAGGTGTTGTTCTGCATTTGGGCTATGTTGGAGAAAAGGGGAGTGGAGTGAAAAATAAAATGGATTTTGCTCCTGTTTTCAGTTCCTGAATTCTCCTGTCCCAGCAGGGATATTGGAAATACCTGAAATTCGGAGCTTTCTCCCAAATGGAACTAAATTATCATTCAGAAATAAACTGTAGCAGTTCCAGGAATAAATCATCCCTCTTATTGATTTAGCAATAGCAAGGCAGTAGAAAATTCTCAGTTATATATAGAGGGAACTGTCCCAGTTTTCATTGTAGCAATGGAACAACTGAAAGTTGTTCCAGTAAAGTGTCATTCTACTAAAAACACTCTAATTGTACTTTACCTGTATCTGTCTTCTATTCCCTCTCATTTTTCCAGCCAAAAAAAAAGTCACATTTTTCAGTATTAATTATTCCAGTAAAATTAGTAAACTGGCTTCTCTGTGTAGTATCAGTTTGATTCGCAGCTGCTGTGCTGAAATGCATGACCTCCTTGTTCAGGTAGTCTTTTAGAGACAATATGGAGTGTGAATACAAATGTGACAGTGAGTGGCTGGTTTCGCCGCTCTTTTTTTTTCTTTGTTTTTTTTTTTTAATAAAACAAATGGGAAAACTTTAAACAACTAAGGATTTTTTCATTGCTAGCTTTTAAGAAATACAGAGGATTCTGCCAGTATATATGATTGTTACAGAATATTCCCACAAGAAATGGGACAAGGTTGCTCTAAAGCCTTCTATGTTTCATATATTTGTTTTGGGCTCTCCTGTGAAATCTATCAGAAGAAAAAGAAAAGACAGTGCATGTAATATATAGTTTGATCAGACAAACACACTGAAAAAATGATATCTGCTCTCTGTGGATAGAAGCACATTTTCAGCTAAAACAAACCTGTCTTCTGCCATTTGTTTGATGCAGAGAGAAGGAGTGCTGTTGTGATTAGGATAGAGCACTAGAAATCAGGAAGGATACTCTTCATGGCTCTGACAGGCACTCCTCCGCCTGAATAGATCACAGAACTTTAATGTGCTTCGGGTTTATTATTTGTAAAACAACTCTTATTTATTTCAGAAGGATATACTGACACAACTTAAACCAGGTTTTGAAAAAGCTTATTTAGATCCCCAGTAAAAATATTGTAAATATAGGGCATATTGTCTGTTTAGAAAAATAAGCTCAAATTAAAAGAAAGGAGGAAAAGGTTTTAAAGGGAAATTTTAAATATTTGTAAGAACTTTCTGCTTATTCCTGGCTTAATTATAGCAGTAAAGTCTGGTAATAAAAGCCAAAGCAAAGTGTTGCAGTAGGAAGGAATGACACATGCCGTTTCCTTCCCCCCCACCCTTAACAGTTGGCACTGCTGACAGATACCTTGGGGTTTTGGGACAGAAATTATGCAGAACTCTAAATATTGCAACAATATCGTACTTGGCACTTGCTGTTCAGCTGTTCCCATACAAGAGGACCCCCTGCCAATGCTACTTGAAGACCCACAGTCAACAACAGGGTGTGCAGTCCATGTTTGGATTAGGTCCTGTCATCGCTCTTTGCTAACAAGGACAGAGGGGAGAGCAGAGTGGAGAAGTCTTGGAGCTGCTTCCCAAGGACTCAGATGCCTCAGGCAATGAGTGCTGTTGCATGTCTGAGACACAAACTGTCTTGGAGAGATTTGAGGCCCATAGTTTTGATTCAGATGGCCTACAGTGGAGGTTTTTTGGCCTCCCCTGATTAAATAGTATCTCAGCTAAATCATTCAGTTCTTTGCCTTAGGCTTCATGTCTTGACTATCCCTATCACCTTTCCAGCTATCATATATGGCAGCAGACATACACCTGCTGTACACACACACATCCAGATTTATTTCCAGGTTTCCTGTTTCAAGGATTTCTTTTTATTCAGAATTTTTCAACTTGATTAGTGCTCCATCTGAGTCACCCATGTTGCATTCAGATCACTACCCTCAGGGACAAATGAGAAATGGCTCGAGACATACAGAAGAAAGAAAATTGTGTTCAAAGAAGTCACCATACTGGAAAGAAGCACTTGAAATCAAATGGTTGAATTATGTCTCTGTGGTTTGATGATATATCTACAGAAGAGAAAAAAACAAACCTTGTCCTACCTGAGCCTTGTTGGGACCAGACTAGGATTATTCAAGTGAGTAACTCCTTGTCCATGTGAGCAAAAGCATCACATCTTGCTAAAATACTAGTTAGTTTTTGTAGACTTGATTTTGCCTTATAGAAACAAATATACTTAAGCTAGTATCTTAAAGCATCACCACAAACATTTTTGTATTAGCTTTAGATATTGTCTGTTATATTTGCTATTTAGAGTCCAAATCAGTATTTTGGGGGAAAGCTACATTGTGGTTACTGACTTAATATCTGAACTAGCTATGCTATGAATGGTGAGACATTCCCAAGTGATCTGACCCAGCTTTTGTAACTGTGGCTGAGATCATCTGTGGGACTTACAGCTAGATGAACCCACCAAGAGCTGAAGCTCTCCTAACCTAGTCAGTGGCAGCATCTGCTGCCTGAAGAGCCTCTTTTATTCTTGTACGCTATTCCCAGCCTATATTCTTAACCGGTCATTTTGACTCTTCACAATATTGGGGTCTCACACAGATGACCTAGTAAAGAAAGAGGCAAAGACATAGGCAGAGCTGAAAACCATGCCAATCTCTCTCCTGTCATGTCAGATCAACTGATGTTATCACAGATTAAACATACATCTAGATGATTCCCATTTGCCACCATAGGATTAGCAGAATATAGAGTTGCAATAGAAGAAACATCAGTTGCAGATAATCTGAGCCACTAGATGCTACTGAATATCTTCTATTTATATGCTGTCTAAAATGATAGATACCACTACTTACATTATTCAGCGTATCTGCATGCCTAAAACTATACAGATGTACACAGAGTGTTGTTCCACTGCAAAGTGGGAAGGAGCAGTCCATGATTCCTTCTGGAATCTGATCAGCAATTAATAAGTTATGGTAACATGTTCTGCATAACAGACAGCAAAGTATCTCATCCAATAATTTACACAACAAGAACCTAATGTCTGCCTGAGTTGGCATGGGTTTTCAAGGCAGACCCAGTTCTGACTTTAGCCCTTCCTATACAAGTCTTTTTATCAATTAATTAAACTCAGCAGTCATAATTTGGGTTGTGTTTCTAGTGAGCATTCGTTTAATGTCTGTTTACATGCACTGGAACTCGTGCCCTTTGGTTTCCTGTTTACTCAGGCTATTTTCCCCTAAATTAGAAACTACCTTCAATCAAACAATCCTCTACAGCACAGGAACTGTTAAATGGTGTTCAATTCACCTCACAACCTTCTTAATGGCATTTACTGCAAAATCACAAAGAGTTTAGGGTGCCTTCTCTGTGTGAAGCTAAGGGAAAGCAGACAGGGCTGGGGCTCAGTGCAGGGCTGCCCTTATCTGAAATAGTGGGGACCTGCTGCCAGGAAAGACCCTAGAGATGCTGCTCACCAAACAGCTGGGGCTCCCTCCCACCCAGACACATGAATTTTACACCAAAAACCAAGACTGAGGCATGAGCATGTCTCACCACAGTATGGGGTCCGTACCTTGTCAAGAGGCATAACTGGACCTAGAAGCTCAGAAACACTACAGCAGTTTAAACATACTCTTGGCTTTGGGGGAAGAAGACCTTGCGCTGCTGAGTTCTCCCAGATAGAGCTCAGGGGAGCACAAGCAGCCATACTACATCTTCCTCCACAAATCATGCAGGACTAGGAGGTTTGGTTTTGATTTTTTCCTTTGGCCAAATATGAACAAAAGTGTGGAAATGATCACGTTTCATATATTCTTACTGTTGTTAAATTCCTTCTTGCCTACTATGTATGTGTTCTGTTTAAACATAAATAGAATAGTTGTGATAGCAGGGTACAACCCAAGGTTTATTTGAGAGCAAAGTTTAGGAAAGCATGCCTCATTTTCCTCTGGGCAAGGAGGAGCACTCTAATAGTCAAAAAAATTACCGGAGATAAAGCATCTTATCATTACCTAAAGCCTAATTCATCTGTACTTTTAAAGCTTAGAACACAAAGCACAATGTATTGTGGGCAAATTCCATAGCTTGGCTATCATATGTGTTTCCTACATTTTGTGTAGCTCAAATTTATTTTTCAAAGGAAAAATGCCTTATAACAAGATGCCTTTCTGTATCTCTAGGTGAGCTGTGTGGAATTCTTTCAGCTAAATCACCCTCTAGATAATTTTGTCCATGGGAAATGCATTGTACCTGCACCATTTACGGAAGTTGGGTCTGTGATTAGAGAATGAAAAGTGCAGTACAATTACAGAGATATTAAACCGCACTTAATAGATTAAAGGTTCTGACAATAAAGTAGAGGTATCCCTAGCCCTATTTTTATTTATGGACAGATATTATGTTGGTGTGGAAATCAGATATATACATCAGAAAACTATTAGCCAAATCTCTGTATCATTGTACCATTGCAATTTCATGGTTCAGAGACTTTGGTTGGGTTGCTTGTAAGTGTTTCTCCTCAACTTACTCTGTGCTATACTCCTTTGAACAGTATTAATGATTCATTTTCAAGTCAAGTGAAACATTCCTCAGCTCACAAGACCTTTTCCTTCTTGAGAAAGGAATTTAATAATGAAGAAAAAATATAATCTTCTGAGGTTTGGTTTGTTATCTTTGTCAGTCTGGAAAAACTAGTTAAATAAAAAAAAAAGAAAAGAAAAAAACTGTGGGAACTTAAGGATGTTATACAAAAATAATTTAGTACTTTATTGCATATTTAAAGTTGCAAATGACCGCTGATGAGTCATCCATGTGTTGGTATTGTGGCAAATTTAATTTAATCCTTCTGAAGCTATCCCCGATATGAAGACATCTGCTTCTCTTCACTACTCTGACATTTTATCTTGAATATATCCATTCATGGTAGACATTGCTGTTTCATATCACTGTAATATTCACTGGGAATTCAAAGGAATGTCCTTGTGTGCCCAAAAGGAAGGATTTAGTAAAGAGCTATGAGATGTACCAGAATTAAGTATTCATTTTAGCCCTTTGTGGGCTGAATTTGAAGCAAACTTTGATCTTTCCTTAAATCTTTTCTATTTATGGTTATACCAAGCACGATTTAAAAAAAAATAAAATAAAATTTAAAAACACAGAAAATACAACATGTAGGACTTCATATAAACTTGGAACAATGAGATGCAGATGACAAGGGAAAAACTAAACCTAAGTATGGTGAAAGAGCAACAATACTCAGAAAGTTGCATGTCGAGGAGAGTATCTCTTCCCTCATCAGGTAGGTGACATCTCCTGAGAAAACACATGTCGAGAAGATAAGGTTCTTTAGAAAAGAGAGCTAGCTTAGCATTAGCAGCAAAACAAGTTATTGAAAACTTTACTGGAATTTACAGGAACCTGAATTTACCACAAATAATTAAAATGGATGAGGTAAATCTTTAAAAAATAGATTGGGAGAAGAGGTCTTGTAGGCTAAGAAGATAACTATCACAGCATTACATGAAACATTCAGAAGATTGAGTTACCGGCTTTTTTACTGAAGTGAGGTAGAAAAAGAACTCTTCACTTTACCCTGATTTTGTTATCATCTTACTCGTAGAATAATTTGAAGACTGACTCAGTAGCCTGTGGCCTGCTTTAAAATGATGCAGTTTTCTATATAGTGAACTTGAAAACAGAACTTTTCTCCTATGTAAAAATTAATATGTAATAGTTATACATGTTAATTGGTAGCCATGATTCCCTACCACTGTTTTTCTGGTGGTAAATCACTAACAGCATTAAAAAATAGATTGCACAGAGCTACCATCAGTACAGCTCTGAGCAGTAGCAACATCTGTCACTGCTTTTTACTTTTATGACATCCAAATTTCCACTTGAAACTCACTGAAAGGACTCTAAGAAAGGAGGTAAAAAATAAAAAATCTTATCCTGACCAAAAATATTAAATGATATTTTGGGCTTAGGGCTCAAGCTGAGCTATAAATGAAAGCAGCTATAGTCCAATCTTTCTTCCACTGAAGTCACAGACTTCATCATACGAAACAGAGAGAGAGAAATTAATTTTGTTTAATAGCTGTCATTCCACTTCTTTATGCTTCTGTTTCCTTAGAGATTTTCATGCTTGTAGCTAGGCCTACATCTTCTGATAAACACACTTCATTGTACTTTCTTTGCTTTTACAGAATGAGGTTTAAAAAGAGTTCCTGTGTTCCTTTGTCTTTTGTTTTCTCATATATGCTAATAGAAACAGTAGGGCTGTTGCCATATCATATGCAGGATAAAACCAATAAAACTCTGACTTGGCATGTGCCTCACTAGTTACCAAAATACATTTATTGACTATAACAGAACAAACCAGTGATAATGGGAAACAAAATAACCTGTGTACAATCAACCTCTCCCAAATATTGATCTTGTTGTCACAACTATTATTGTTCTTTTCCTCCATTTCCATGACAATTCATAGCCAAGAGACTTTGCCAAACAAATGTGGTATCGCTACCAAGATAACAAGGTTGATATCATAGGTCTGGTAGATTTCTAGTGTGTTTATATGAACCTCTTATTGGATCATCTCAAAATCTTCAATGAGTTTAACCTCACAGAACCTCTGTGAAATATGAAACTGTTATAATTACCACTTTATGTATATGAGCATCACAAAGAATAAGACCAAGATCCCTGAAGCTGTTAAAATATCTCTGCATTCAGGAGCATGGAAGATGTCCCTGGTTTGCATGCCTCAGTGTTCCTGAAGTCACAGACTAAAATAAATACAGCCCCTTTCTGATTCAAAGCAGAGGTTGGGCTGCCAGCAAACCCAGAAGTGATGCATAGTTGCCAAACTATTGAATCTCAAGTCCATCCTTCTGTGTCTGGTTTTGACTTGAAACTGCAGACCTGAAGAGTTTGTTCACACAAAAATTTTCCAAGGAAGAAAATGTTGCCATCCTTCTGGAAAATGTTGTGGTTCTGATGAATCTGTTTCTTTTTTCATTGTTGAAACTAGTTTTGTCTAATAATTCCCAATGAGCTCTCACGCTACAGCATGTCATCTACATTACTGCAGGATAGTAGGAATTGGCACCTTCTCAGAAAAGTCAATTACTCTGAAGCAGATCTTTCTTTAGGTCTTTCTTTCATTAATGAACCTCAGAAGATCACATTATAAAAGTTTACTTTGACATCCTGTTTACATTCAGTAGCAACCTCAGAAAAAATGACTGTTAAAAAGGGTACAGAATAGGAAAATAAATCAGCATTGGTGTCAGTTTGTTTTATTTCAATAATAGTCACCATGGAAACAAAGTCACTGACCTATTTATTTTCATACATATAAGTAAACACCAGGGGTTTTCAATTTTCGTACATATCATTTTTCGTACTAATAATTTACCTTCGAGAATATCCATAAAGTGCTCTCTTATTGGAATGTACCTTTTTTTCCATAAAGAGCTATTTTTTAATTTATTTTTTTGCCTATTCCCTTCACCAGGGAGACCATGAAAACTCAGTACTGTCATTATAATACCAGACCACTTCTATTTTCACTACATCTACCCTTGCACGTAAGTGCGGTGACTGTAAACCAGCAATCTAATAGCAGTATGATTAGATGTGCTTCAACAGCCACTTCTGACTCACCAGATTAATTTCAGATTACTTCATTCTGCATCTTTTTGAAATATTGGTCAGTGCTACTACACAAGAAGAACATCTTCCTAATGACAAGATAGCTGCCGTTGAGTGGATCTTGAGCACCTTCTGCTTCTAGTGGAGAAGGCCTTTTCTCTTCCCTTCCTAACACGAAACATTGTATTACTGCTGACCTGGCTTGTGTCATACTGTTCAGAATTTATGGATATGCTCTTTTGTTTGTTGTATTTGCATTATTCACACTGATTCATATGCACTTAGATAAGCTGTAGGTGTCATGAACCCGCAGATAGTTTTAACCAGCTGACACCCTAAGTGATTGTGAACATACAAGCACGACATGGGCATACATGCACAGAGAGGATAATGGAGTTTGCAAGGAATACTGCAAAAACACGAGGCTGTGGTGCCTTTTCTCCTTTGAATATTGAGTGCACAACACCCTCTCCCTAACTCTCTTAAGCACTGACTATGGATGTGGTGTGTGTGCGATGTACTGCGGCCTGAAGGATAACCACTCACACGTGTGAGGGAGAGAGAAAAAATCATTTATGGAAATGCTGAGAAGTACTAAAAGAATATACTATTTGCTATATTATGTCCCCTGCCCTTGTCTCTTCTTGGGAACAGTTACATAATCTAGCACATTAGCTGCATGTTCTAAGCCAAATGCACTGCTGGAGTAACTCTAGTGATGTAATACACAGCAATGTAAATCCATACAATACCACTGAATTTGGTGGCATTTCTCCAAGTCTAAACAGATATAACTATGAACAGAATTATCTGACTGAACCAAGCTGTTCAGAAAGAAATCAAAGACATGCCAGACAGAAAGTACCTTTTATTTTATTGCTCTGTGACAAGCCTGATTCCTCTATCTTTCACAGGCATTTTAGGTTTAAGCTAAAGGCATATGAAAGTAGTTGGTTTAAGTCAAGTTTATCTCTGTTCATAGTAGCCAATACAGGCATTTCAACTGACCTGGGAACTGAGTGTTGTCTAGGTAACTTCATAGGGACATTTGATGGAGTTTTTTGTTTCACAAAGGATTACGACTAACTTTGGCTGCTGCTATTTTTCAATCCACTAGACAAATATGGTTACAATTTCCTAACTCCCATTGCCCAAATTTACTTACACTGCTTCATAAACAGAATTTAAATATGCTTTAGCTAATGCTTGTGATAGATTGTACTTTTCCTCTGATACACTTCCAAAACCTCTGTTCCAGCTGAGAGCAGTGACCTTCCAAATAAAAAAAAAAAAGTTTTGTTTCCATGCCCGGTATCTATCTCAATGGTCTGCAATCTTTCCAGCTTTCCTTCTCTTGGGTTCTGTTGCTATTTCCCGCTGATGATACCAATATGCAGGCCTCCTTATTGGGTAATGTTGGGCAAGCTTAACTGCTTCTGTCCACTGAAGGAAGATTTCTGTAATGATGTCCACCAGTTTTCACAAGAGCAGCCTGGGGAGCCTGAACACAGCAGTCGACAGCTTGTGGGATTAAACAGGAAGAAGAAAAATAATAAAAAAACCCATCACCAACTGCTTCAGTCTAAATACGCTCTGATGACTTTTGTTATCTTGAATCACTGGGATATAAAGTCAGAGGACTTTTCTACCTTTTAATATTTCAATGTTCAGCCCAGAGCTGATGTCATTGTGATTTTCTTTTTCAACTTTAAAACATTTTTAATGTTATTTGTGTTTTTCAGTTGATCAGGTACATGGTATGGGAGAATTGGTATGAGGACGTAAATGCTGGTGAATATTCAGTGCTAAGCAGAGCTCACCTGTAGTGTGCTGGCTACATAATGTCCCTGCATAGAGTAAAAATCCATTGAGAATACAGGCTCTAAAAACAGTGACTGCTTACTTCATATCATCAATTCTTAATATATTTAGGTTTATCTTGGTTTATTTCAACAACAAAAATTAGAATTACATACTCCACTAGTAGTCCCAGATTGACGGGACCAGTGGTGATAGTTGTGTAACAAATTTTCTGAAGTAGAACCACCCTAAAAAGTGCATTGTGTTCTGGGTGACTGCATGGGGAATCTGCAGTGTTCTACATCCTGCCTCAGAGGAAAGACATTAGCCAAATTTTAACTGTAGGAGTTTTAGCTTCATAAAGAGATTTTATTTCTTTGTCAAGAAGAGTTTTCAAACGGAAAGTTAAAGTTAACTAAACTAAAACATGATAAAATAAAATAGCCTTTCTTTAATCACTATGCTAAATTTGATACATCAACCACCCACATAAACACAGAATATTAATTCTATAAAGATTTAGATTTCTAAATATAGGCATTGTTGAGAGAAGCAATTTCAGAGAGAGTGAAAGAAAAGTCCAGGTCAGAGATGGAGTATACATAGCAATATTATCTCTTTAGAAATACACTTTCCCTCTGGTTTTGGCCACCCTCCAAAATTCTACTTCTGAGACATCCCAAACAATGGAGACGTTATAATGAGAACCCATGGAACAGTGTCCTGTATCACGCTGATGGTTTATAAAAGAGTGGTTTGTCTCAGCTAACTGTTCCACGTATATAAAATTAATGGTCTCAAAAGACAAATAAATGCTTACTGCACATAGCAAACACATTGCAGAAATCCACTTAGATGGTGCTAACTTTCCATTAATTTTCTCTGCACCTTGCCAGAATAAGCAGGCAGCCAGCAGCATACTCCTGTGTAAGCTCCTGTTGATTCCTACAGGCAGATTGCTCACACCAGATTTAAGGTGCTTAAATGAAAATGATCAGATTTTCAAAACTGCGAGAACCACATATTGCCATGGACATCCAGGAGATCTACAGTTTCTAGGCAAGCCAGGTACCTCGTCTCACGGTGTAGGTCTGACCGCTCAAACCTAAAAATCTGGATATACTGGATTTTGTAGTGCTTAATTTTTTCTTACTAGATTAGGGATTTTTCAATTAAAATTATCAAGATGATATATTCCCACATTTAGAGAGTTTCCTGTTCACACAAAGACTTCTTAACCTCTTGCTCCCTGAAAATTTAAGCCATGCTGGTGTGAGTACTTTTTACCTCTGTACCTGAAAGTGAGACAGAGGGATTTCACTGAGCTGGAGAAGCTTGTCTTGGTAGTTGGGGAGTGACATGTGAATTCCCAGCTCTGCTGCAGGTCACTTTCACTAGATGATGATCTGGTGAAGTTCTATTTCCACTTTTTGCAAAGGTTGTGAAATAAATATATTTTCTTTGTGGCTTGGAGCTTTAAAATTGATTGTATTAATTGATACATAAATTTAAAAGCACAGTCTATTAAAACTTCTGCGCAGGCAGATGGTGATCTGAGAAACGTATCTTCTCTTGTATGCTAAAGAATCATTATGAAGGAAATATCTGATGGTTTTCTCCTGCCTCTTGCACTTGTCCTGTAGGACAAAATAGGTGCATCAAAGCAATACTGTAGGCTTGTGTACTTTTGTATTAAAACATCCCATCTAAGTTCTTCCACTACTTTATATCTGATTAGTACCATGTATTCACAAATCTTACCTTGTCATGCTATTTGGCATACATCCAAATCTTCTGATACACAAAGCAAATGATTACATTTTCAATGTAATTTGAGCTTTGCTGGTGTCAATCATGGACAGTTCAATAAATTTAGAAGTGTAGAGTAGCCCTAGCTATGCAGACCTTTTTCTGGTGGTTGCATATTGCCCCCTGAGAAGAGGCAAATATTTACAGGGGGTTTACATAGAAGGGGCTTGCAGTTTCTACTGTTCCCAGGAGATGGCATACATCTTTTGGAAAAAAATGTCTGCTCACTTCCTAAAGGAGCAGTGAGGTGTAGGAGGAAATACTTCAATGCACCATTCAGTCCTGCGATTTCCACTTGAAAAATTGAAAGTCGGTTGGCAAACCCTTTGGGATTTGGGAGAGATGGAATGGGGATTGCCATCCACAGAGGAGAGTTTGCATGAATAGCTCAGCAGGAGGAGGGCGAAGAATCCCCACCCAGCAACCGCATTTTCTTTGTGGCATAATATATGTAAGACGATAATACAATGCCCTCCTACTTTCATCTTTCTATATTGCCACTCATCAGCATTACAAAGAATGTAGCTATTAAAAGAACTGCCTCTTGGCACCCAAAAGCCATAGCACTGTATTTTCTACAACAAAAAAAAACTCAAGCCTCTATTATTTGTTTTGCTACATTTGCAGCAGTCTCCCCATTAAGCTTGCTTCTCACAGCTCCCTGATCTCATTCCCTGTTGGATCTAGATCAGACGCACAAGAGGTCAGGCTGACTTTCAAACCTTCTTGTGGGCTGGCAGGCATAGAAAAGTGTAACAGTAATAAGGATTAAAAAGTTCTCATATGGGCCTACCAAAGTGGAAAGCCCCTCCCTTCCCCAGTCTTGCCACCCTCTGAAACCCTTGGCGTAAATACCAGATTTATTGAGAGCATCTATTAACCCCTAGTTATTCAGGCTTGCCTTGCAAGCATAGGAGCCTGTCCTGAAGCTCCTACAAAGATGTTTTTCAGCACTTCGGTAAGGTCTTCAAAGGTTCTGCGACTCCTGCTAATGGAAGAGAGTTGCCACCAGTTTCTTGTGGTAATCCTAAATCTTGGAAGTGCAATTTGGGGCTGTGAATGGCCATTGGACATTGCTGTCATTACTGGGACACTAGCATGTAGGTGTTTGTGGTAAATGGGAACTGACACGTTCATGACATGGTGCCTGCATGTTCTAGCTTAAATTTAAAAAGAAAAAAAAAGTTAAAAAAACCCAACTTGCTGAAAGGGAAGCAATGTGACCGGCAGCAACAGCTACTAGAGCCAAAACCTAATCTATCAGCAGTCATGTCCATACCTGCTGACAGCCAAGACTAAGGTACCTTCAGTGGAGAAAGCGGTGCATTGTGCCAGTCACTGAAGGAAGCTGTAGCCAGAAGGAAAAATAGAAATATTTAAGAACTGGTTGCCCAGCTACTGCAGCAACCAGCATCTTCACCACACATTGAAATTGAGGGATTAGCTTGATGGCAAGCAGGGCCAGGTCTAAATTTCATCAGTGGGGGGGTATGAAGTTCCACACTTGTGCATGTTTCAGAGCAACTACTGGACTCCTGATTCATCAGGTCCAGACTGTTACATTGCAGGCAACCTAGGCACTGATTTGTAGGAGTATAGGGAGGGAGGTCCAAGTTAAAGAAGGCAGTAACCCTCAGCAGTCACTGCCAGAGATTGCATGAGCTTGTCCTTATCTGATGAGTTACATAGCTGTAACTCCCCCTCTCCCCCCATGAGCACCAGAGCTGAAGCCATTCCCACAGCCACTATATAAAAGCCCCTAAAAAAGATGCTTAGCTCCAGATCTCCCTTGTTTGTTATTGCTTCCATTTACGAGGACCAACTTTTAGTTAAGGCCTTTAAGGTCTTGCTGTTCAGAACAAGGTTCCCTTGTGTCACTGCCTGGATCTTTTGTCTCTGACAGATCTTCCTTCAGCTGTGAGCACTGACTTTGGAGACTGAATTTAAATGCACCAAGACTGCAACAGGCAGCCTGTCTTAATTCCCTGAAGCAGCAAACCCCATAACTGGAGCCCCCAGTGCCTGTGACAGTGTGCTGTTGGGACATCCATTTCGTATACCTCACTTGCCTGGAGAACGGACCATACTGTGCATCACAGTCTCCCACCAGATGGGCATTCTGAGAATCATTGGTGTGCTTGGGTGCTGGGCCACCAGTTGTCAGAGACATCATGGCCCCTCAAAGTCACACTGGGAAATATTAAAGCAACTTGACAGCAGGCGCCTTTCAGCCTGTCCTTTTCCACTGTGTACAACACAACAGAGGTGGGGCCAGTTTCAGACTTTGGGGGTCACAAAGGATTGAGATGAGCCTGTGCCAGCTCCACTAAAACAAAAGTGAAGCAGCTGGCAGCAGGTAAGTGGTGTATTTTTGAAGTTCCTGGGGGATGTTTGAAATGCACTTATCTTGATGTTAGTGGATAGTTTAAAACAGTGCCCTGGATTTGCTGTAGTCAGCTGTTTGCTTATTCTACCAAATAAATATAATACACTGCTCTTCAAGAAATGAAAGGTTAAATCTGGATGCCATGCACAGGAAATGGGAGCATAAGGGTGAGCATGTGTTTAGAAATATGGACATTACGATTTCCATTCTATCTTGCAAAACAAACCCCAAGTCTGTACCATGTCACTTTAATGATTTATAAGCACATCTTTAAAAAAATCACTTATTCTGTCCCTCATGATGGTTCTCTGGTACACATGAAGCTCAGAAGCCTGCTGTTTCTCATGCAGCAGAGATTATTGCTTTTACTGATGCCCAGGCCATGGCTGCCCAGGAGCAGATGTGTGAGTGAGGGGAGGTGGGGAAACTCAAAGCCTTTCTCTCCTTGGGCAGGTATTTAACAAACAGCAATTACAGTCTTGCTTCTTGTAGTCACCAGTTCTTGTAGTCACAGGTGAGCCATACCATCAGTTGTACCTACACGGTTTAAGTGTGGTAAACACATTTCCCACCGACACTGCCCGCTGGGCTGGTTTGGAGATGTTTGTGCTGCATCTTGAGATGTGTCGGTGCCCCAAGCACTGGGGTAGCCTTCAGAAGAAAAAAATCAGATGGCTCCTTGGACTTTCTGACTCTCTTTTATTGACACAAAGACAAATTCTGCATTTCTGTTTATCTGAAAGGGCTGGGTCTTTCAAGAGTATCTATACAGTCTGCCCTATTGCTGAAGCCCTCTGACACCTGGAGCTTGACTGCATAAGGGCTGAACACCCACGACTGCCCAGGGGCTGCCAGGTCTTTACTGCTTAGAAAACCAGGAAAGGGCAGCTGTGGGAATTTTGCCATCTAGTTAGGGAGAGCAGGAGCAGATTTAAATAAAGACATGCACATGCAGAAGCATGAGTGGAAGAAAAAGTGCAAATGAGATCAAGGATGTACAGACATCGAATTACTAAAGCACTGATTAATCATTTAGGATTTACTGTAAGCCATACCAAAATGGAACAAACTTAAGGATGGCGTTTCATAGTTTGGTTAGATGAATGCAGAATCTAAACTACACTTAATATATCATCGGGTTTCAAAAATAAACTTATCTGCAGCATGCTGTCTATTTTTTCTTGTAAGATTTACTGCTCTTTAGAGTTGAAATATGCAAAGGGGGACCTTTAGCTGGGATGATAAATGGCTTATCTCCATTGACTTCACTGAAGCTATGGTTTATTGGTCTGTTTTTTTTGAATATCTGACCTAAAGGGATAGAAAATCTTTGAGGACACTGACACTAAGACCTGCTTCTAAATGCAACAGTTTTTCTAAGGAATAAGAAATATTCAAGGCTATGACTATGCAGCTTGCAAAATTATGATATTTCGAAAGACAGGGTGCACTTTTTTCTTTCCCCCAAACTGAAGCTCTTCTCATTTCGATGTATGTATATTTTGCATGATTTGCCCTGATTCCTTTTTTTTTAAAGAAGAAGTTGCTCAGCTTAGATGCTAAATGCTGATCTTTCCCTTTAACATTCTGTGTGGAATCGTGTTACAGAGAATTAGAAACTTTCAGCGTCTTTGGAAAGGGCCTCAGCCCTCTCGGTATTGAATTGACAATGATTAACATCATTTCAATGATTGCCACTTTACCCATCTCACAGATACCCTGAAGGTTTTCTTCCATCATGTAACCGCAACTGAACACTAAAAATGTTTTTCACTGTAGGAACAGCTATCTGAAGATCATTTTCATTTCTCCTTTTCATGTGCTACTGTTTGCTCCATTCTCAGAGTAATGCTAAAAAAAAAAAAATGGTGGTAAAAGCAGAAATGAAAGCAGTTGCCAAAAAAAAGTTGAGACTTTCAGGGCTACTCTGGCTACAGAAAGCAGCAGCAGCCAGTCTCAGGGCAGGAGAATGAACGAGTAGATGCACTGTGCTTCTCACAAGGCGAGTTACTGGCTTCTACTCAGAGGGAACAGCTGCCAAAACTTGAGCTGATCAGGATAGAGTTAGCCCGATATAAAAACAATTCTATTCAGCAATTGTTAAGGACCAGGCAAGGAAAAGTTACAGTTTGGTCTCGGAGCAGTCACTGTGCCATAAAACTTCCTTGAGAATTGTTTTATATTTATTTCACAGTCTAAATGTTTGGATTACCAAGGCAGTGTTTTCCCATGAGGCATATCTTAAAGAGATGTGGTGCCAGGACCAAGTGGGATGAGATTATAAAATATAAGAAGCTGGAACATGAGAAGTTTGAAACTCAGCTGTGAAAATGTTTATTGGATAAATGTTTACTCTGCTGTGTGTTCATTTTTAAAAAAATCTTTTTTTGAACCTTTGAGTCTCCTTACTGCTTCACTGAGACAATTAATTCTCTTTGGAAAACATGACATGGTTAATTAAACAGGAGAGAGAAACTAGTTTCTCAACTGTCTGGAGATTCAAAGATCCAATTGCAATTTACAAAGAATATATTACCATTGTCAACATCATGTGAATCCTGGATTGTCTGAGAATGATAAACACATGAATGCTGTAGAAAATACCCTTTAGAAACCTGAGCTCTTACTCATCAAAGATAGTCCTGTGCTGTTCCAGGTAGTCACAGCACACTGTGCTTTTCATGAATGGATTCTTCTTTGTCTTATAAAAACCTAAGGATTTTGCCCCTTTTTTCCTTTCTGAAGACTGGCTGCTCTGAAACCTCACTCTGCTGGTGGTTGAGAAACAGATTATAAATCCTCTGGCTATTTCATTGCCATTTCTTCTTCCGTCAAAATTGTTCTTAGCTTTAGTAGCCTTTAGTCCCTGACGCTAGTCCTTGTGTTATATTTATGAAGATATATTTATGTTCTCTTACATCTTCACCTTGCTAGCCTGAGCAATGCAAGCGTGGGGGGGCATATCTTTGTGTGGAGGGCTGTGTGGTGGCTTTGCACATGAGCCAGCCCTGCTTGGCCCACATGGCGTGGCCACTGCATCTTTGCTTTGGAGCCCACCTCAGCTCTGTTCCCATTCACTCAATCTTCCGACTCACCAGCAGGCCCCACCAGGGTGTGGTGGATAAGGCAACTAAACCCAAGCCCTCATAAAAATGAACTCAGGCCTGTGCTATATAGAAGATAAATCTAGAAAATCGTACAGAAATTACCTGATGGGGCCATACAAATGAGTCTAAACCCTTTGAGGCAGAGTCTGTTACTTCCCCTCTTTTTGCCTTGACCCTAGAATGTTGTGGCCTTGATCAGCGGCCTCTCTGCAATCTGTTAAGTATTAATAGCTTCAAACAGCAGGGAAATTTTAACCATGCTATACTACCTGTTGCACTGAGGAAGACCTATGCAGTTAGGTTTATTTACATTGGGAGGGACGTAACATGACAAAAAAGGCACTGATCTGGGCGGGGAATGAGAGGAGGATACTCTGCCAGTGAACTTTCTTTATTACACAAAGCGGTAAGATGTGTTCCTCTTTGCCTCTCATTAGTGACTGCAGAGTTTCTTTCATGGTTTTCCACACAGAGAGATCAGACAACAATGTGTAAATTCTTTACATTTGACTATTGTTTAATGCATGTTTTATTTTACTGGTTTTAATGTATTAGCTGTAAACAAGCACTACTGTTTGGCCAACTTCTATGTTTTGTTTAAGGTTAGTTAAGTCTCAGTTATTTGAGGAATGCTCCTATATTCCTTTGGGCAGTCAGAGCATAACTCACAATTATCTAATATTTTTTTTAGGAAAAAAATACCTCAGATCACTTTTATACGTCTTTTACATAGCTGTTAAATATTATCAGGCATACATATTCACTTCAACTTCACCACATCTGCAACTGTTGAAAGTAAGAGGTTCTCTCTATAGCAACCAGTGCATGTTCAGGGTTTTTTGTTTTTGTTTTTGTTTTAAAATACCAAGAGCCAGATTTTGCTCTCAGATCCTTTGTAGTTTTGTTTTTTTCTGATTTTTTTTTCTCTTGAGAGTGAATAAAGTCCTTATAGTTTTCCACTATGCGTGCCTGAAGATCAAACTTATTTCGGCAACTTTCTGGACAAACGGTTTGCTGATTTTTCTCTCAGTTCGCTGATTTTTCTCTCAATCCAAAATGTATTAATGGATATTCAGTAGGGGAAATGTTTCAAATGGATCTGTACAGAATTAGTGTCGATGAAATGTTTACTGCAATAGATTCTTTCTGTGGAGCCTTTAGAACTAATTCCAAATGCATAAACTACTGCGGACTTTTAATTGGATAATTCTTGCCTGTTGACTTTCCTCCAGCTTTATCCTTTAAGGCAATGTGTGTCAAGTTTTCAGAGTCACTTGCCTATCTGTGTATCCCT
Source organism: Chloroceryle amazona (assembly GCA_027560015.1). NCBI lineage: Eukaryota > Metazoa > Chordata > Aves > Coraciiformes > Cerylidae > Chloroceryle > Chloroceryle amazona. The sequence continues at coordinate 31,944 of JANHFX010028897.1, read as the reverse complement.
ATTTTTCATCCATCCATGTAAACAACTATTTGCCCATGCAAAATGGGTCCTTAGATGTGCAAATACTTGATCTTCTTGCATAAATATTTTTTGCAAGCAGATCTGTTTACAAGAATGGCTACATGAAATACAGATATGTTTGAAATGGAATGAAAAACAATCAAATACAGATCTCTTTCCATGAATGACTGCATACACAAAAAGAAAGCCTTTAACTGAGATTAGGGATTCTGTCTCATATTGCTCAACATTTTATTTCTGTATATCTGTGGAACCACCTCACTAATAAAGTAGTTATAGCAGTAAGCCTAGCAGATATACCAACCAAACAAGTAAGAATGTGCTTAACTTTAGTGGAGCTTAAGACCCAAGCAAAGTTAAACACATGCTTCAGTGCTTTTCTGAAGTGGACCCAAATTTAGATCCAGGACTCTGCATTTTTTTCAGGCTCCCAGTTTTCTACACTGCAAGAGAACCAAATTTCAATGGAAAGATTTTATAGAGGATGCAGCATTAGGTGTTGTCAGACATATTTTATGGCCAGATTGCTTTTGTGGTCAGAGTTGATCTGCGTAAGGTCTGAGAAATTCAAACACATGCTGTGCACTGTATCTATCATTTCCATAGTTGTTAAGGAAATAGTGATCCTATTGATCTGCACATTACCTTGCAGTTCTCCAGAAACGAAGTCTGTGACTTCTCCAGAAAAAATTAGGCAGTGGCCTTTGAATGTTATTTGACAGCAGAAATATTTATGTTAAATTTAACTGACCAACCTATGAAGTGGGAATCACATTATTTACGAATAATCAATGTTCAGCTGGTGGTCCAGGGTACCAAGAGCTATTTCTGAAGAACATTACCTTTGTCCTCATTTCAAACTGGGATAGATAGTTATTGTAGAACAATATCTCAGATGATTAGTTATGCAGTGTTGTTTTGTTGAAGGCCTAGCCCTGAGCAGGGAGCTATGAGAAACCACGTTTCCCTGGTGTTGACACGTCAGAAGGCACTGCTTGACAAATGGTCTTTCCCATAGGTTATTAGTGCACAAGACAATTGTTCTCTTCCAGAAGTCTTTGGGGAAATAGAGAATGCCTGTGTATGAGGGTGGGAGAATCCCTGAGTCCCCGTGACTGCTTCACCTGGCTTTCAGTTATGGTATACAGAGGATAGGGCAAACCTCTGTCTCCTGTCATCCTCACTATGACTTTCTACCAAGCTTTTCATTGCTGTCTGTGATTCCCACTCCCCACTCTCTCTTGTATTATCATTACAGGATAAATATGGAAATCCAAGACCTTGGCCCTGGGACCTGGAATTTGTTTGCTCTACTGGATCAGGCAGGGCTGAAGATATTTTGTAGAGTTAGAAAGAGACAAGAACACCTGATTGGCTTTATATTTTGTCATGGTGACTTTAATGGCACTTAAAATTAGAAGTCATGTCTCATAACACTGTAAGAAAAACACAATGCTTCTGGTTTAGAAATAATTTAATTTTCTATCTACATAACAAGTTTGTAGCTATTTTTATACCAAGTTGTTCTCCACCTTTGCTCTCCCCCCATCTTTTTGCTGATTCATATGTGATTACTGCTAACTTAATACAGGAGAGATTATTTTTTATTTGTACTGCAGATATAGTTTTCATCTATATGTTACAAATATGTAGAGTAGACTCAGTTTTTAAAAGTTTAAACTTTTATAAGACTTTGGATTTGGTCTTTTTTGCAAATATTTTATTTCTATTTTGCTCTAGTTCTGACTTGGCAAAACATTTATGCATTTGGCCTGCTTTTTATAAAACGTGCAAAATCTTCTGTGCTAAACTGTCTAATTCTCTGTACGCTTCCAAAATGCCACTTAGTGAAAACCAACCACAAAGGCAAGCCCTGTTATTTAGCAGTCGCGTTTGAGATAGCAAAGATCAGCTTCCATGTGGACAGGACCTTCGGATCAAACAGGAGGAACAGGCTAAGAGATTGTATGACTGCGAACAGATGAAATCATGTGACGGGCTTTATTGCTGGTGAAATCTGTTTCCACTTGCTGCCACCCACTAATTTGACAATAGATTGCATCATGTGGTTGCAGCAATTGAGATGACTAGCAACCATTTTAAACTGCTTTACTTAAAGGGGAAAACACCCTATAAAAGCAGTGCAACAGAGAGACGGTGTTGTGAACATGTTTTAAATTTTAGATAAATTCAGAAAAGTATGCTGCAATATATTAAATTTAACATAGTCCAAGTATTAGATGAGGAGCTAAAGTATTAGCCTAAATTTGTTTACTGAATGATTATTCTTAGTGGACAAAGACAGCTAGGAGGTTTGTTAAGAATAATTTAGCTCATACTAGAATTGCAATTACCACCTAAGTGCTGTATAGGAAATGCACAACATTTTTCAAAGCAGAAAAATAAATAATAATGAACCCTTAGCTTAAAAATGCAATTCTCTCCGTGTTCTTTTCTTGTAAAGAAAAATCTACATTTCAAAGGAATATTTTCTTACATATGGAAATGCTTATTTTCTAGCTACTGAAGATCTGCCAGGAAATATTAGAGAATATCATGTTCAGAGTTTTAGAAGGCAAATTGCTTCTGCACACGCTGTATCTAGCAGACAGCTTTATGGTGCTCTTTACCTGTCTGTCATAACATCATCAGTTTTTCCAAAGTACCTGAAGCCTTTGAAAGTTAAGAACTGTAGCAGTATACCTTCACATGACACATGTATTTAGCAATGCTAAGCTGATTAGCAAGTAAACATAAACAACAGATTTATGTGCTTTAAACCCAATTATTAACTATTCCTTCGTGGAGGAAAAAAACAACTTTGAAAATAAATGCTTGCGTCAATTTAAGAAGATAGATTTTAAAGAGCACTTATCAAAGCACATATAACATGGCTGTGCACCTTTAAAAATGAGTTTCAGATGTACTTTACTGTCTTAATTTATATCCTAGGGAAGCAGGCAGGGACACCTTATCTGTGGAAGAGTTGGCTTTTTAGATACAAACACTAACTTTAAAACATCTCTGCAGCATTTTGAGATTGTCACAGTGAGCAGAAACATCCATGCTATTAGCCAGATGGGAAACTTCATATGTGTTTCTTAAACCAGTTAATTTTATTCAGAGCAGAGAAGCCAAGAGCTAATGCTGAGGTCTGGGACATATTTTCAAGTGATTTTTGTGTCAAATTCCACACACCCAGAAAGTCTTACTCTTTTATTTGGTTGTTTGGTTTTATATTAGAGAGAAACCAGTGCATTTCCAGCAGTTTATTCTTAATCTGTCTTAAACTGTTCTGGTATTCTGACATAAAAAATATTGTCTTTGAAAGTGCCAGGATAATGTGAAGAACTTTTCCAGAAAAAAAAAAAACCAAACCCCTCAGCTCTCCTTATATTTCATATTGAGACAAGGTTTAACTGATTGAGTAAGAGGTGTAGAAATGCCCCATGGTCATACCTTTGAGGAAGTTTTCATCACCATTGCATTTACCACTTATTTGATCTCCCCTTTATTTTAACAAATCACAAAAGAAAATAGCTCTCATACCTCTGTCTGCTGTTTGGTTTCTTTCATTCCTGGTACATTTTTCTACTTGCTTTTGATTGACTCCAAATTACAGAGTAAAGATCAGTTTTATTTATTGGGTCAGCATCATGCAAATAAATTGCTGCTGCTGTTGGTTACTGCTTAATGCCTGCAAGGGAGCAAGCGCAGCCCCCCAGCCCCACATTAGTGCTGCAGCTGCTAACCAGAGAGGGGTGCACTGAATCCCACCCATCCTGGTGAGAGCTTCTGAAGGCAGCGATGGCCTAAGGCTGCTTTTCAGAGAAGGAGGAAAATTGATTCAAACCCAAAGCTTTTTGAGGACATGATTCTTGCAGCCAGACCGTGGTGAGGAGTCAAGAGGAGCGCCAAGGGGATTTGAAAATGAAGCACATTGAAACTGCATTCTTTGGGAGTGTGTCCATCATAACGCACTCAGTGTTCACATTTAAATTCTAAAAGCAGGTTTTAGGAAAGTTCAGAACACCAAAATTTCCTGATAGGTAATAGCTGTGAAAGCACATTTTTGGAAAACAATGACCAAAGAATATCATCATTGGTTTGGAAGCCAGAATTTGAGAAATTATTGAAAAGCCCTAAGCCTTATTTTTAAATCAATAAAACCTGACATCTTACCTGGAAAAAGCACACAGATTTTGTAGTTTAACAGAAAAAAATCCCCAAACCACTAAAAATCTTCCCAACTGCTGTTTCTACATGATTGCATGAACAGGTGAAATGCAATTGGAAGAAGGAAGAAAACTCTGGGTTTCCTATTCCATGTGAATTTATTTGTGCTCATGGAGGAATTGTGGTCATCTTACAGAAATGACACTGCATCAAATGCATTTAAGCAATGATTGACAGATTGGTGATACCTTTATCTGCAGTATACCACTTTGTTTTCTTCCACAACACTATCAGTTGGATTAGTACGTGTGTGATCCAAAGCAATACCAGCATTAGCCATGCTCAGTTTGGCGTTCAGGCAGTGGAGGAAAATGAGGTGTAATTTTCAGCCTATTGAGAGACCTGTAAAAAACTGGAGAACTAAATGACATGCTAACTTCCTTTTAACGAAGATAGTGTCCAAATGACTGTTCAAGAAATAAAGATTTTGCATATCCTATCATAAAATCACTATGTACCAGGTTAAATAGCAGAGCTGATCAAGAGATTACTATGACCCAGTTTTATTATGAGTAGGATAGCGTCAAAAGATTCAGCAGAACTTTTCAGTCCACAGAAAGATAAAATTACCTATATACTTATGCAACATTTAGTCAAACATCCTGCAACCCAGCAGAACTCTTGCTGGTAAAGGTAGCCAAGTTAAAGACCAGGACCTAATAGTTGCACCAGTTCCTAAGCTGGGAATAATATGAATGCCATCTCAAGTAACTCCAGAATGTAAGTGCTCTGATTAAAAAAAAAAAAAAAAAGCATGAAAGACAGGTAATTATGTCTTTAAAACACTACAAACATTTTTGCAAGAGAAATTTTGAAGCTTGTTTTGCAGCATAAAGATTTGTTCCATTTATTCACTGTCATTTGTCTTTCATGAAGAGCACAGCCATGTGCACGTCATTCCTGTTTTTTCCTTGGGTTTTAATCATTTGCAAGTCTTTATAAGCAGCAGTCCAATGAAGAAGTAGTTCAAGGATGTGTTCAGAACTTGAAAATGTCAGCTTGAATCTCTGCTGGACGTTGTATATACCCTTGTATATACCCTTGTATATACCCTTGCTGACTGTGTCTCTTGAAAGCTGCTTCAGTTGATAACTATGCTGATTGCAACAGCACATTTGCAGCATTAGCTTGCGTTTTGCCTTTTGAGGGTGCATGTGATCCTTCTGACATAGATAGGTGCTCCAGGCTTCCTTCTCCCACCGTTAATGCCTGGAGCTGTCATGGGACTATTTCTGGGAAGTGTTGCTCTGCTCTGTGAGAAAACTTTGTTCCTCTCAAGAGCTGGCCTTTGGTTAAGGTCTTCCAGTTCCATTCATTCAGAGTCTTAATTCAGTCAGATCTCATACCCTACATACCATAATCTATGTAACTGTTCAACAGCTTGGATGGGAAAGGTTTGGTGGAATCTTTTCAGTTCTGGAGACAGAGACAGAGCTCTCCTTGCTCACATGGGACTGACAAAAAGAGGGTGCTACAAGCAGGAACTGGCAGTCAGCAGAAGCTACAGGTATCTGGTTACCAGCTGCACGGGAGTGAGTGGCCCTTCTGGCCTGCTGAAAAGAGCCCCAAGCAGTCTGTGGCATGGGTTTGGGACCATCACCAGAAGGCGGGATGTTGAGCTGTGGAAAGCAGTATTCACAGGGCTGGATACTGGACCCAGCCCAACCTTCTCACCTAAAGGCAGCAGGATCAGACTCAGGTGGCTGTGCAGAGGCAGTGGGGTGAGGAAGGGAGGAAGGCTGCAACTCTGCTCAATTAATCTCTGTCAATCTGTTTGCTGTGAGCTAAAACTACAGATAAAGTTAACCCTGCTGAAGTACCCAAGACCTCTGAGACAGTTTTACTTCAGGAAACCGAAAGAACTGAAAGTCACTGATTGATTTGGTGAACTGTCCTGAAGTAAGAATTTAGGAGACACTTTGAATTTATCTTTCTTTTTCTTTTCATCTTCTTTTCACCTATACAGAAATGGCACTGGTGAATCATTGGGGTAGCTCACTCATTAACCTGGGAAGCTGCATGACTTACTGAAAAGTCACAAAAAGACATTTCATCCTAGTCAATGCATACAGATGTTTAGATGCTGTTGTAATGCTGACTGTGGTTCTTTAGGACAGAGCCTACCTTTTCACTCCTCTGACTCATAAGCACCTGGAGCCTAACAAAGAATGATTTATTTATTCTCTGTGCCAGTGGGAGGTAGTAAAAGCAAGTATGATTGTCAGACAAAAATGATGGTGGAAATGACTTATGATGAGGTCAGTTGTTAGTGGTCTCAAAACCTTGATCTTAGGAGTGCTGATTGTTGTTTAACAAAATGGTTACAACTGTTTATAAAGCAGAGAAATTCCATCAGGTGGAAGAAGGAGGATTTAGGAAATCTAAGCACAAAGGCACTTGACAAAACCTTATCTAGTCCTGTGTGGCTGATAGCAATAAGAAGAGCTGGAGAGGAGGAGATGCTTTCCTGATGTGCACTATGTGGCCAATAACAACTGTTAAGAAATTTTACTAATCTTACAGAGGAGCTACATGCTGTTTATTTCCTTCTTCTTGTTCATTTTATCTCTTACTTACTCATTACAGCTCAATTTTAAGGGAAAGAAAGTTTTGCCTACATACCAAAATGAGAATCCATTGTTCAACAAACAAACAAAAACAAATGTCAAAATGATCTGCATCAGGTATAGTTTCAAGTATACACAGCACTCTTTATCATTCACTAGTGATGCATAGAAAAGACAGTTTTACAGTTCATAACAATTTTTTCAGGAGAAAGTTCAAGATACTGAATTCTGGAAGATACTAGGAACAAGAAATTGTCTACGCAGTATAATGACTGCTTGTACATCATCCTTTGCAAACTTTTGTTTGTAGCATTTTGAAGGAGTTCAACTTGCTGTTGGAGGATCTGGATGACATTGTAGTTCACTTCCCGATGTTCCAATTCACTTTATTTGCTTTTCTTCCCTGAAAATCTCCAGTTTTCTCTTGAAAACTCTGAGTACTGTATCACTTGAAAATCACCATCAAATACATTTTCAGTGATAGTTCCAATGTCTGTTGCTATTTTTCTTCCATGTCTGCTTTGACATTTTTCAGTGTGGTTTTGGTTTTTTTTAAGTGGATAGATATTGGTTTGTATATTTTTTATTTCACTGATTGAGGCAAATATTCAAGCTCAAGTTGCTTTGCATGGATGATTACTGTGAACTAGCTCACAAAATTGGAAAAAAAAGTATTTCTAAACCACACTAGAGCTTTCAAAGGCAAAACTGAACATGACCGTAGTCCCACACCTCCAGGTTGAAAAGTACAGCTAATGAAATCCCACAGAAACAATAGTGGGATAGTGGGATTATTAATGAAAAACTGCTTGTAGAAACACGGGTAGTGTCTACACAGGAGTGTCTACATAAGTGTGATAGCAGTGGATGTGTACCATGCAGTCCTTGTGTTGCTGGAAGAACTGGTCTAACCTGACTAACAGAAGTTCAGGATTTTATCAGGCTTCAAAAATAAGTGTGGATTCAGGCATGACCTATAAAATTTTGTAGCATAAACAAAAAATTGTCTTAGCTCTGTGTCTGCAAGATTGTGTGTCTGTAAAATAATGATGTTTACCTGTCTCAAAGATTATCACATCGAAGCTATGATTTGTTCAGCAAGCACTGTAATGGGACCAGATAAGTACCATCCATAAACAGAGACTTACTTTTAAAAACATTTTTCCACTGAGAAGTAATGGCTTCTCAGTTTAGAGTTTCCAGCAGCTCCAAACAGCTGGCTTTGCTTCAATTATATAGAGCAGGACTCTTATGAGGCAAAGGACTCATCATATTGTTCTGTAAAGTAAAAAAGGACGGATAGGGTATTATTGTTATCATTATTATTTGCAAGATTGTGAGAAGGGACAGGTTACAAACTTTGAGATACTACAGACCCTTACTCTTACTGTTTACAAGGTTGCCTGAACAAAGCCTTGCTCAAATATATGGACTTGAAAAAGAAGTAAAATCATTGTAAGTCTGGTCAGATGTTGGGCTCTATTAATCAAACAGTACCTTACAGACTCAAAGCTCAGGAAAACCATTAAGTCTTCTTCCAACCTGTAGTTCCTGGGCTGCTTTGAACCCATGCATGCCCTGCTTACATGAATTAGAGTTGATAGAAATGACTGACCCAATTTATGAAGGATGTGCAACCTGTAATATAGAGAATATAGAGTACTGCAACCTTTCCCTCTTCTGTCTTCATGTGCCCCTGTTCCTACCAGTGCTGTGGGCTGCTGAAACAGGAGCCTCTACATCAGGTGTAAAGCTGGCTGCAAATGTGAGTATTTAAATACTTCTGTGAAAAAGATATGCACGTGAACAATTTATTGGTTTTCCGTCTAACTGTGAGAATTGTCCCAGATAGGATCTTCCTTTTGGGCAGCTCCTGCAACCCATTCAGGAAGTATACAGAAGCCTTGTCTGGTCATATTATTTTGCCTATAAAATGGCAAGCTTAACTGTAAATAATGACAATAGCATGTCTAGATGTCATGGTAGCTGTTGACCTGCCAGAAGTAGAATCTTTTAATGTTATATTAAAAACAAAACCATTATCAGGAATTGAGTTGCAGTTTCATTATGGTTATTTGAACTTTCCTTAGTGTTTCAACTCAGCAGTGAGTTTTTGATGAACAATAAATTAATCACCCTGTTACAAAAATAATACCATGAGATCCTAGCACAAAGCTTTTTGTGCAGAATATTTTTCCTCTGACTCATTATAGCTTTTTTTCCCAATAAATACCTGAAACACAACACCTCTCATTACACACCTGAAAAGTGTACAACTCCTAAATAAGTTTGTCCCATTATTTACAAATTAAATATGCATTAATTGAAAGCAATGTCGGAGACTAGAAATAATAAATTATGCACTGACAATTTGCAAGAGGTTATCTCCACACCTATTTTTCCGTTAGTGATAAAAGTCTTGTTGTTACCATAGAAACTGTCATATGTCTACCTACACTTCTCAAAGAAACACATCAATGTACTCATTTTTGTGTGTGTGTTTGTCCCCCACCCAGTGTTTGAAGGTAATCCTGGATCCTGTTAACAAGTGGTGAAAGAAAAAAAGCATTAAGTGGCAGTTTATTGTCATCAAGCCTGAAAATTTGTAGTCAGACTAATAGACAAACCTCACCAGGCAAAGTTGTTCTCAAGTTCAGAGGTCCCTGTCCTGCCAGATACTTGGTAGTTCTCAAATCTCCCTTCACCCATGAAGTTGCTTTAGGTTGGGATCAATTTATCCTTGCAGTGAACATTTCAAGAAGGTCACTGGAAAGAAAAGAAGATTAGTTTTTTTCCAGAAATACTGTTTTGGAGGAAATTGATAGTTGTTATTAATAGGTGAGATCAATAATTCACATCACTGCTTTTAAATATTATGCTCAAATGCCACAGTAGTATTTTTTTTTCTTTATTTCCTTTCTGATATTGTTTCCACCTTCATTAGAGCAAAGCTCTCCCATCACAAACACCCTGTGCAGTGAAAGGAAATGATTTTAGCTGATGCGAGTGAGACACTTAATTCAGATCCCTGTTATATTTTTATTAATTCTCTAGTTTCTCTTGTCACTTGGATACCATCTTGAAGGAAGGGAGAATTCTTAGGTTGTTGCTATGTCGAGTGCAATGGAAGATGTTTACAGAAGAACCATCAACTAAATGAACTAGCAGTTACAGCTTTAAACATAGGGGTTCTTTTTCTTTTCTTGGCTCTTTTAAAAAAAGCACATATAGCCTCTATCTTTTCTGGCTATCAATGAACTACTGTTTATGATCCCTGCATTCTGTCCTATAAAGTGCTGCATTGCTTATGTCAATTTCAACAATTTTTGAAGAGAGAACAGTTTTTATTTTGAGGATTTGCTTCATATATTGAATCTGTGAGGCATGATCTTGGCTAGAGTTTGATTACAGTCTGAACTCAGTAAACTTAAGGGTTCTAACAAGCTCTGGCTTTCAAGGCTAACTAAAAAGTGCATTACAGCATACAAAACACTCAACAACAAATCTGGCTGGACATTACAGATGGATTTTTATTTTACAAATGTACTTATGAGTATGAAATTAATATACTTCTCTTCTGCATTATGGTACAGAAGGATTGCACTTTTTGATTTGCTAAGAAATGTAATATTGACCATATATAACCAAGACTGCCAGAGAAGGAAAAATTATGATGTTCCTTTTATACAGTTTTGCAATTGGTGTTTGGAGGAGCTTGTTGGGGTGGAGACTTGAGAAGAACCTTTTTTATATCTACTCACAATGACAGAAGGAAAAAGATTGTTCTCAAACCCTGCCTGCGTGACCTTGGTCTGTCTGTACAAAAGGCCTTCAGGGTTATACAAGTAGGTAAATGTCATAGAACTCTGCAGCTAGGAAAATGGATTTATATGAAGTTACCCAAGGAAATTCAGCTGAGTTCTGTAGCCCCAATATTTTTATTTGTTTTTCTTGCTAAATCTTGTACTCCTTGAGAATCACGGAAAGGAGGGAAGGAGGCAGTGATTGAGAGTACAGCTGTATGAGACTTATTCATCTCCAGGAAAGGGCTCTAAAAGATTTTTTGCTCAGGTAAAGGCTGAGAACAACCTAAGAGGCAAGGCTCGAACTAACAACAGGTCTTGGTTATTACTACAGTAAGTGTTGCAGCACCTCACAGAAAGTACTTCCTCAGGATATTCCCAGGGTTCACAGATGTGAATGAACACTTCAGCTAGGGAGTGGAAAGGTTTTTATATTCCAAAGCTTTTTGAAATCTAAAATCCTGCCTCTTTCTTGGATTTAGGATGCAGTTTGCAGCCTGCCACTCTTCTGTATGAGTAGCAGTCAAAACCTAAAACTCCCCTCAGTTTATGCACCTGAAATCCAGAAGAAGACCATGGCAGCCTTCAGTGTAAGGGACTACCAGACTTACTTAGGGATCAGGAAACTGGGGTTTAGTTCAAAAAGTGATTAAACTCACAACTCTCCCCATAAGGAATGTTCCCCAACCATCAAACTTCAGACAACAAGACTGATCTAGTTTCCACATCACTATAATGCAAGGAATGCAGGACTCCACCATCCAGAAAGAGTAATCTTGACTTCTTTGCCTAGGATTTCTGGAATTTCCTCAGATGAAGGGATCCTGACTTCTGGACCTTGATCAAGATAACTAGCAAACAAACAAACAAGGTTAGGCCTTGTGAACTCTTTTGTTCAACTGAAATGCAAAAAGGCATTTGATTTCAATCCTCCTGGAACAAAACAACATTTTGAGCATACCATTAGGAAACTGTTGAGATAAAATGTCTTTGACTTTTTTTGATTCCTTTTAGAACAGCAAATTGAATAGAAGTGGTATGAGTCTGCAAGTATTTTGATGTTACTGAGTTTGTAACCTTTGAAGAAAAACATTAATTAGTTGTTTGGGTTTTTTTTCCTCCATCCCTTGTGCAAGTATATGCTTTGCAATTTAGCTACTTGGCTGAAATTTTGGGATCCAAAACTGTCCCAAACTCATACCTACATCCAGTGGAAACACTCAGGTTCCACCTTATTTCATGCTTCAACCATGCAAAACCATTAAGTTTGCTATAGTATTTCAGCACAAACCCATAAATCACCCTGAAAGTAGTTGAAAGGACACAGAATTAGTGACCCTACTCTAAGTTTTGAATTCATGGCAAAACAGCAAACCAAGTAGCTTTCATCTCAAACATTTCATGCAGGTCTCCTTAGACATCACCCATGCTCTTCTACTCTCTCCCTGCATCTTCCAATATTTAAGAGAAAAAGCTTTAAGAAGACAAATGTCACAAATAGAAATTAGGCACACACTGTGTGAAAAGGGCGGTTTGTGATGTCAGAAGGTGATTAATTTAAAAGTACTCTCACAGAGTAATCCTAGGCTTGTACTATAATTTATGACATCTCAGTATGAGAAGAGAGTGAATAATTTTTTTTTAAAAAAAGGGTATTTTCTCTTGCAGAAAATGTTTTGAAAGATGGAATAAGGGAAAAATAGAAACTTTCTAGAAACACCCCGTCTGTTCCACCAGCAATATCACAAGGCAATCAGGACAAAATAGTTCACTTAGATGTAGAAAAACAGACTTGTAGTCCAAGCAGCTGAAGATCTATTACAGTCTATTTGTCTCTGGGGATTGCATTTTTAGCACACTAAAATACGTTACTCTGTGTGTACGTGCAATTCAAATATGAGTCACATTTGTTTCAATACATGTATGACATCTTTATGTAACATGAGCAAAAAAAGCATTTTTTAAATGTGTGTGTTTTGAACATTGTTTAGAAACCTTCAGAAATATAGCACAGAATTCTCCAAAATATTCTGTTCTACCTCACAAGGAATAGATCAGAGCTGTTAACCAAATCTGTTCACAGTGAAAACACACAGAGTAGCTGTCCAATTGTAAAGACAGAAAACCTGATTCATTCCTGTTAAACAGAGGTATGAAAGAAATCTGTGCTGCTGTCCCTGTGTGGATAGCAAGCAACCATTCACATATCCCAGCTATCTTGTACTTGGACTGATGGGGATACTAGTTTTTAAGCACATTGTAATGCCAGGTTGTTGTAGTATAGTCAAACCTCTAAACCTTTATGCAAATTTTCTAAGCTGCAGGCAGAAGACCCTGATTTTGCAGCATCCTATTTGAACCAGGTAGGGAGAGTCTCTTCCAGTCAAGTAGTATTTGCCTTAACTAGGAAAAATTAACATTTGCTTTATTTTTTGTTTATTTTTTTAACCAAAGGCAACTTGTTGTTAACAGATGCTGGCTGGCTGTGGTCTGGTGTCTTGAGAACGTATTAGTAAATATTCTTGACAACAAACTTTTTAACATAGTCAAGAGAATCTTTCAGTGCAGCCAAAATATCTGCAAAACTCACTCCATGTGCTCAGATATTAACTCATCTTCTGTTTCTTTAAAAGCAAAGAAACTGCACAATAAAAATGCTAAGCAAACAAAACTACAAGAATCTCTCAGTGTGCATTGGACTAAATAATGTCTTGATAAGGTCTCGCAGCAGAAAACTCTTGCATAAGATTTCCTCATTGCTATGTATTTCATACATTCAATTTAGTTTCATAAGAAGAAACAGACATATCAGCAATTCCTGTTAAACTATAGTTAACAAAAATTAATAAACCTGGTGTACTTTGGATGGAATGTACCTGCCTTTTGTGTTGGACTGGTACATCAGTTGCTGATCTGTACAAAGAAACTCTTTGCAATTGGCCACACAATAAAAGTACCTGAATCATGTTCTACAGCCAGTGTAAAACACTATGACCTTGATTTTGGGTCTGCACATGTGCTTAATCTTGCAAATAGCCCCATGGAAACTGAGGAAAACATGAGGAAAGATAGGCAAGTCTGTAGAGTGCCAATGTAAATTAAATGAATTTTTGCAGACTTGTGATAAACTCTGATTTTCATAGTAATTAACTTAAGCATTGCCAACACTGTATCTATGCATTTAGATATGCACTTAAAAGACTTTCTGGTAGCAGAATATTACATGCCTGCAACATATGTTCACTGATGTCTTAGCTGGAGATTTAAAATAAAATGCTACTGACTCTCCTTAAGACCTGCATACCTAAATCCTTCCTGGTTTCAGGATACAGAAACCTGAAAATTGTCACTGTACCGTTCAACTGAAGACAGAATTTAAAATATCCAGCTTAACTACTTGGTCTGAAACATGTGCCATGGAATGTGCCTGCACCTTTTCCAAATTCAGTTGTCTGAAGTTTGCAGAAAAGGACTTAAAAAAAACCCAACAGTATGGTTAGGACATGAACACAGCATCTGTAGTATGGTACAGAAGGTTAGATGATCAGTGAAGAGTTGAAAATATGTGCATAATACTAAATTTTTCAAGAAGCTGATCCAAGGTAAAGGGAACAAATAGTGCAGTGTAATGAGTCATTAACAAATATTTTAGCAGAGGTGAAACTGCATTATGCCAGCACTTTGTTAGGAGGAGCGGTGCATCTTCGTTTTGTGCTTATTCTGCAATGCTAGTGGAAAAATATTTCCACTTCAGGGGCAGTGAGCATATGTAATGCAAACATTTTGACAGTGAATGTAAACAGCTTTCCTGTATTTTAAGCCATTAAATCAAGGACACAAATTTCCATGGTTTTGCAGATTGCAGTCTTCGCTGACTATAGAGAAGATGGTGTTGCATCTGTTTTGTGTTTATAATTGCATGCTATGTTGTGCCACTGTGACTGAAATTTAATAAACATGGGGTTTTTTAATTGTCATGGATGCTAGGGTCTCACATATAAGTATGGTGCAGAGATCCAATAATACATTCCAGAAAAAAAAAGTTTTTAAAGAAATAAACAGTAATTGGGATGACTTGAATATTGCTCCTGCTTGCTCTACTGATAGGAAAGTACAGCAGCTTGCCTTCCATTTGATTTGTGACTTCTTGCATTTCAATTTCAGTCGATTAGCTTAAGCTGTATATTTTTGGCTTGGTTCGTGAATGGGAGCCTCTGGGGAGTCCTCCCTGTCAGACGGCTCTATCTAGGTGACCGCTGTTATTTCTGTCATTGGAGAGCACGGTAGGGTCTGTCCAAGAATGCTTCCCCCGGCTCTCTTCTCCATCCCTCCACCCTGTCCCAAAATAGTTTTGCAGGGACAATGAAAGTCTTCTTGAGTAGGAACAGAAAGCACATGTCAGGATGGGCCCTGTATGCCAGGGAATGGTGCCCCAGGGAAAGAAATAGCCGCAGACTTGTGGGGCAGGCAGCTTTTCATGGAGGAGGAAAAACTAGAAAGTGAGTTACCAATAACAGAGCAAATGATTTGTGAAAGAAGTAATATGACTCTCTCAGCTTAAAGAAAAAGTTTTCTTTTCTAATAAATTATTTCTCCCCCTGGTTAGTAAATCATTTCCCCTTCCTAATATACTTAATTTGCTATTCCCTTTAATTATTGCTTGTCCAGGTGGATCTTAAAGGCTGCAACTTAAAAGGAATGTAACTTAAACCTGGCAAAAAGCCACCTCCTGCCACATCATTAACTGAAAGACAATCACACTCTTGACTAGCCTTATAATAATACAGACAGAGTTCAAAATGCTGCAGTAAGTGTTTTTCTAAAGGCAAGATCTTGCATTAATATGGTGGGGGTTGTATCAGGCCCATCAGAGCCTTCTTGAATTAAATGATGGTATATTAAATATGAGAGTTCGTGTCCCTTGGATAAGGTAGTTTCACAGAGATGCAGGGGGTGGTATTCTCTTAGAGGGAAATTGCCTTTGTAATGTTATTATCCGCCTGTAACTACAACCTGTTACAGTATAGGAAAGTTTATCCCTCACTTCCCATGGGAAAGAACAATTTGGGGACATAGTTTTTATGGACAAAAAGGAGAAGGTTTTCCATCCTGTACCTAGACGTGCTGAGCTGTGCTTACCTTATCGCCCTACTTCTACCTCAGTATGTGACTGGCTCATTTGTACACTGGGTTTTATTTCTAAATCATCTGTGTATCATCACTGTAGCCTGTCTATTGAACGCACAGATACTGCTTGCTTGTCCTGATATTTTAAAGTCATTTGTAGTAGTATACAATGTTTCCCTTGGATGTTTGTGCCTTGGGAAAAGTCAATGGGAGAGAAGGGGTGAAAACAAAAAGAACAACCAGAAGGTAACAACTCTTTCCTCTTTTCAGGATGTGGTTTGGAAACTGAGACACCCCAAAGTCCCAGGGTTGCCTGATCCCTCTGCACACTACACCTCCCACAAAAGAAATAGCTGGCTCTGCCTGCCTTTAATCACATAATATGTCTACAGGTTTTACAATTTGCTCCTCCTCAAAGCATTTAGTGTCCTTGGGAAGACAATCATCCTCTTTCCCTTCTGTCCTGAAAAATGTGTTTGAGGACTCAAGTTTGACAGAGGCCAGCATGCCAACTCCCAGAGACACATAAAAGGAGCAGCAGTGGAACAACAGGAGCTCCTAACCCAGGAGACTGTTCAGTACTCCAGGGGACAGAGTGCAGAGTGACTTTGCATTTTGAAAGGCCAATTACCAATTGTCAGAAGGGGAACGTCAAGGAAAAGGTGTCTTGTGAGCTGCAGTCGGAGCCATTCTGCTTACTCCAGTGCCTCAGGAGCCTGGACTGCAAAACAAGAGCTGTTTAGACAGAGAAAGCAGCCAGTCAGTGTTTTGGAACAACATTGATCCACTACTGAAGAAGAGAGTGAGTGTCTCAATGCCAAGGTACCTCTGTACCATGCTGGCATTGTTGTATTGATGGGTGACATTGGTACGGGTCAAATTCCTATTTATGTCTGATCAGCTTAAGATCAGTCTTTCAAGAGGTCCCAGGCTGCACTGTATCTGATGCACCAAGTCCAAGGAGTATTTAAATTTTTTGATTCTTCCTGGAAAAATATCTCTAACTATTCACAATGCAAAAGAATAGCTGTTTGAGCACATGCTTGAGTTAGAAAAGAGTGACACAGGAAGTCTTTCTTTTATTCACATTTATTAGGACCCTCTACTTTTCTTATATTTAGGGGTACAGTTTTAAAAGACCAGGCTTTTGGTCAATTGTTAAGGATATAATTTTGTCTGCCTGTCCTTGCTCATTATGACTTTTTTGAAGTAATGTGTTAACCAGCCTCATGGAGAAGTTTCTTAAGTCACTAGATTCAGTGATATTAAGCGTGCCTTCTACTTTTCTTTATTCCAGCTTTCAAATGACCCACGTGAATGAGATTTAAATTTAACTTAATGAAAAATTTGTCTCTGATGTTAACCAAAGCTGCCTGAAAAATTAATAAAAGGAAATGCAATTATGCAAAGTTTTCATGAAAATGGAAGTGAAAATCAATGCCTAAACATGACTAGGTTCAATGGCAGTAGTAACACTATAGACGTGTATATGTAGGCACAGCTATCACTGCATCCACTTAATGGTCTAAGCTGAGGTGATAAGACTCTTTCCAGATGGCCTTCATCTTCCAGCTGTTAACAACTGCAGAAGTTGCTTTGGAAGGACCACTGCAAGCAGTGCAAGCTGCATGTACGGACTACCAGCCTGGTGCCACGTCAGGGCCAGAGCCCAGCGAGCAGCACAGATGGCAGACGACCTACCATCCCTCAAAGAAGCACAGAATGTGGGCCAAACACTGCATTTCTGCAGTTGCACTTCCAGGAAACAGGAGGGAAGACAAAAATATAATAGTGAATAATACATATTCTTTAAACAAAAAATGTCCTCTTCAGGTTACTTAAACTGTATTTAGCTAGGCTTGTTGGTGTACAGTTGGATCAATGCATGCTTCTGCCTGTCACTGACTCCCAAAACTAAATAGACATAAATGTGGCAGTATGCTCTGTGGAATCTGCTTGTCCCTTCTGCTCTACAGAAGGTTGCTGTTATCATAACATGTGAGCAGGTCACAATGTTTATTGAATTTATCCTTAAAACACCATGCATGAAATAATTTTTTTAATTTTCATGCGGTAACCTGGTTTGTACCATAAGTGGATTGTCCCACTTGTGGCTCTCAAGGTGGAAATGCCCAGGCCATCTGCACACTACAGCCTTTTAAAGCTTCCCAGTAGTGTCCTAGTTGCATCCACTTTCCTTCTTTGGATCTGCCATTAACACCACAGGCTCCTCCTGTCAAACTCCTGTCACAACCTTTCTAGCATCTGCCTACTGCAGTGCCTTTGTTTCACATGCATCCCACTTTCCTCTACAAGGAAATGTTACACCATTATCCACAAGGCCACAGAATAAAAGAGGAAAGAGAAAGCGATTACACGGGTCAGGGTTGGGAGTATAGTCTGTTTGCCTTCTCCACTGCTCCCTCATCAGCTGATTGTGCTTGTATTTGGCAGCACTGACAGAGCAAGACAGCAAACATCTGGTATGGCAGGCTTGGCTATCTTGAAAGCAGTCCCTGGCAGTCCCCGTGGGTTCTTTTTATTTCCCTGGCAAATTATCTGGAGGCCTGGACACCCTCTAGATGAAGCCCACAAGAGCAGTATGGCTCACAGCATCCGAGTATGGCACTAACTGGCAGGGAGAGTTTTTCAGTTTTTTTCTGGTTCACAACCAGGTGATGGAAGTGCAATGAAGGCAGAGCTTAGGGGACAGGGTCCTTCCCTCAGGGCGCTTAGTCAGGGTCCTTCAGTCAGGTTGAGTTGCACAGCATCAAATGATACACTATTAATCCCTGAGAGAACCAAACTGTCTTTGTTCTCCTCTTCACATGGGCTGGGAAAACGGATTGCTACCCCATAGACCAATGTGCCCCCGTGATCATCTGGAAGCACCAGGAACCCTACTGGTCAGAGAGGACTCTGTCCCCTGGTCCATCCTGCTGCCCTGACATCAAATAGCAGGTGGGGGCCACATCTCAGCTGCCTCAAGAAAAATCTGAAAAAGCCCCTGCAGTCATAACCCAAAGCAGAAGTAAGAGCATCTGGCTTGAAACAACACTCCAGAGGACACCAAAGAGGCCCTCACCCCTCTTTCCTCCTTCTTCTCCACAACCTGGGGGCAGGTGATCCTGGGGAGCTCAGAGGGGTGGGGAGCTGTGAGTAACCCCCAGCAGGATGGTGCCTGGGTTTACAGGGAGAGGGGTTGGGGAGTCAGGCGGCTGGAACAGCAGGCCTGCCAGGCAGCAGCCCCCTGCAGCACCTCCTCCCAGGTGCTGCCTCCTCATCCTCCTGCCCTGGCTCAAAGAAACAAAAATCCAGCAACTGGACAGCCTGGGTAAAGTAACACGGATAAGCCAACCAACAAAATCAGTTTGCTTAATCCAAAGCACAGCTGGGCACTGCCTTGCTTGTGGGGGAGCTGCCACAGCTGCCTTTCTGAGGCAGAAAAGCCCAAATTTCAACTCTTTCTCAGGTCCGCCAAAACCCAGCCCTCCCTTGCTAGTTCTGTCCTTGTCTTGTATCTTTAAACTACAGCTGTACAGGGAAAAGGGGAAAAGTAAAAATCCAAGCCTTAGACTTTCCTGCTATTAGGCCGTTTAGGGTTTTTAAAACTCACAGTTTCCTTGAGGGGAAAAATAGTTAATGTGTCAAAAAATGCCAGGCCTCCTGACTTGAAGCAGGACTTACTGAGTTCACTTGCTAGTTGTTTCAGGGCTTGTCTGCTAATTAAACCTCTTCTAATGAGAAATATAGCATTCATTAATGGGTAAACATCTGTTTAGAATATGGTGTCCTCCTTTATCCTAAAAAGCAGCATCACAAGAATGGCCATTGTTAATGCTGATGGTTTTTAGCTGAAATAAAAAGTCTCTCTTTTTACAGTATTTAAAAAGAATTGATGTTTGCATAACAAATTAAAGAAATTCAGACTGGGAATGCACACATCTGCAGGATGTCCTCGAGGCACTAACCTTACCCAAGAACACAAAGTCCTTGTTATGATATGCAAACTAATGAATCAGCCGAAGGAAGCATTTATATTTTGACAGTGTTTTAACTTTCTCTGCCTCAAATTAGCTGTGACTGGGGCTGTGAGTCTGTAAGATTCTGTGAACTTTCCAGCTAAAATTAGTGTTTCCGCTGACGATTTTATCACAAAGTACTTTGCTGGAAAAAGGAATAATTGATCTGAAACTATACCTTTCATGTTTTGATATTTGGAGAAAACAAGCTGCAGATCATAGCTGTCTTTTGCACTCTTGCCTGGAATATGTTAAACCTGTATTGGTCTTAGCTGGTTTAAACACAAAATTAAACTAGGGTTGGGTAGCAGCACTGACTTTGTGTGGATAGGCTGCTCTCTCACACAAACATGGATTTTTGTATATTATTCCACAGACACTTAAAAAGGCTTCATACCTAAAATCTTCCACATGCATCTTGTTTATTACCTTTTATTAAAATAAGGCATTGTTCTTTGACTTTTTTCTGGCAGTGTGACTACAAGAGCCCTGAAAGTCAATTTATCAACAATTTCTACTAACATTTATTTATCTCTGTATCAGGCATTTTGTAAAACACTTCCTTAGCCACTCAAGCACCTTTAAATTTCCAAACCTCAAGGTCATTCTGTCTTCTGCTTAGATCTCTGCCCCAGTGAAAAGCATTTAATTGGTTCTAAATGGCTCTTTTGGTTTGTTGTTTGTTCTTTGTTGTTTTTTTTTTTCCACATGATTTGGTCTTTGACATTGATTTGTCAAACCCAAAGCTTTACTCCTGATCAGGTTGGAGAACAGGATTATGCAGCATCACATGAGAGTTCAGATTTGAGCTTGTGCTGCAGTTGTCCTGGCTGTCTCCAGCAGGCAGAAATACTTGAGTTGTATACTTTGTGAAAACATCTCTTCAGCACACTCCCATATGTAATTTTATTCCAGCTGCCTGAGATCTAAGCTTGTTGCAGTACAGCATGTTTTGGTATCTATACTCCCCAGCACAATGACCCGAGAGCTGAACATTGTGCTGCAGGGATGTGGCCCTCCCAAGTCAGTAGGTGCTTGTTTGTACCATAGCATGAGCACAAGAGGCTGGTACCACCACCATGGTAAGAGGAACGTGCCCTGGGCCCTTTACATATGTAATGCTCATGCAAAACTCTCATCTAGCCATCCTGGAGATGTTAATTAACAGAGTAGTTGATATTCTTATTCAAAGATTACACAAACACTGCTGACAAGGTCAGTGTCTAGAAGGATTGGCTGGCATTTAAAGGCCAACCAAGTAAATAAAGCTCCCCAGGAGTAGTGTTAACTTGCTGGGTAGTGCATAGATTTGTTTAGTAGTTTTCATCATCTCTTGATTTTATGAATTGGTCTATTTTTTTGTTGTTTACACTGGCTCCTACTCCTTATCTTTCTTTGTGCTGCTTCTCTTTCTGTCTGTAGTGTGCTGGCAGGTGGTGAAAGGGATATTTCTTCCACCTTGTTCATATGTGCTTCTCTTATTCACTGCTTGAGCATATTGTGAAAAGAAGGTGGCCTTTTTTAAGTCTGCGTATCAAATACTTGAGGTGTGGTACCTTTGTAAAACACTGCGTAGAGATTAGATGATGAACAACACCTTTACGCACACACGTGCACCCACATGCACACATGTGCACCTACATGCACACACACCATCCCACCTTTAGAGAGGTAGCCTTAACTATAAGATTATTTTCCTGTAACAGGGCATGAAATTACTGCTGGGGATTCAAACACATTATATTAGGATATAACTATAATGTGAAGCTATTCACCAGCCATTTCTTTGCTAAAATAGTTCAGCTCATAAAACTACAACTCTGATCTGTGCAGTGGAAGCAAACACTGGGTATGTATGTATATATATAAAAAAACAGTTTCTCATCCATAATAAAGTTCTTTTTTTTTTCTCTGCTTTTCAACATAATTTTCTTCTAAAACATGCAGACTCTAAAAGCACAGTGACCAGTTGGCTCTCTTGTTCCAGAAACATAGATAAGAGCCCTCCTATGCTTTCTTTTTTATCTTTTTTTTTTTTTTCCTTTGTGCACTACTTTTATAACTGTGCAACTCTCTGTGTAAGTGCCAACACCATCTTTACTCATCCGTTCTTCACTTTGTCTAAGTTACCTCTGCACTTAGGGGGTTCTTCAGTTGCTGCTGCTGGGACACATCACCATTCCCAGTTCTCCAGTGCTATTACTGCTTGTAGCACTGGTCCTTCTTACTGGGGCTGTCCCCAGCCCTGGCTCTGACTCTGCTCCTCCACTACTAACACTTCCTGCTGCTGCTTTCATTTGTTGATAAACTTCACAACCCTGAAGTGTCTTTCCTTCTTACTTGGTTGTTTCTGCTTTTCCTTCATTTGTTTCTGGGTAGGTTTGTGACACAATACTAGGTTTGTGACACAGAAATCCCAGCCTCAAAAAAATTGCCATGTAAGATTATTTCTCTTTCAAAATCTTTTATCACTCTAAATAATTGTATTCATCTCTCTCTTTCCAACCTCTGTTTCACTGTGTAACATGCTTGTGGCTTCTGTGGTTGTATTTGAAAGAGGATATGTCAAAAATCAATTTAACACCCTTCAGATTAATGAAACATATATAAAAAAAAAATGTATAAAATTTCCATTCTTTCTTATACTACTGAATTATACTAACAATAGCAACTATTTTCAGTTTGGTTGCCTTACATGGGTTCTTAAAATGTATATTTAAACATCTAACTAAACAGTGTTCCATGGAGTAAGCTCAGTGTCTGCAGTTCTGTGGGTACCTAAAACATCTTCAGATCAAACCTAAACAATTTTTTTTGACAAGGTTTTGGTGCCAGACAAGGCATTTCCAACTCCATCTGTCCAAAATCCATGAGTCATCAAAATCTAGAGCTTGTCTTAAGAATTTTAAGATTAAACCATCTTTTAAAAAAACTAGTTCTGTTTTTCCATCACTTCTTTTGTTTGCTGATGCTGCAGTCTCCTAAGTTCTATTTTCAAGATTTTTTTCTTTACGACCAGGAAGGATAGCAATTGCCTTTATTGCCAAATGAGAACTTGACACTGTCATGTGAATTCAAGAACTGTGGCTTTTAGTATTTTATCATGCTTGTTTGCAATACTTAAGGCTCCTCCCAGAGCTGGTAACAAGGGATTTAACTTTGAAACTTTTAGCATCTGCATCTGATTACATCTTTGTAGGACTTCTTATGGGCCTGATCTTTGAAATCACTCTATATTAACTAGAACTATGAGTCTGCTGAAATAAGGCTCTAGGTTTAATCCTACTTATACAATACAGGTCTTGTGTTTCACAAACACAGTGTCACAGCAACATGAGCTTTGAGGAGACACTCTTAGAACATAAATTAGGTTCTTGGCTATAAGATTTCATCTTTATCTTTCTAGGTGAGAGTTATTTGGTGTCATGAAGGAGTATTTTCATTAGTGCAGAATTTGATTCTCTTCTGTTTCCTGGTGGGATTATAATTTTTTACTTTATTCTCTGTTATGTTTGACACACTGTAGCTGTGGTGCACAGTTTCAGCTGTGCAAATTAGCATGGACTAAAAGTTTGTCTTCCTCAGCACTTGAGACAAGTTAGTGTGTATTGTCATCTTCAGAGAAAGAAACTGCTGAAACTCTAAGCTCCTTTGCATTTATTTCGCATTAAGACATTACCTCATTTCCAGTCATGTAAATTCAGATGCTTCCTGAATAGCAGAAGTAGTTAGATGCTTATGTCTCAGAAAGGATATTTCCTTTAAAGATAAGGCAACCACTTAGAAATCTCAGGGTTCCGCTTCCCTCCCTTTCAGCTATTCTAGTTCCCCTACCCCACAACTCTCTCTCCTGCCACTGTTCCTATGAATGTATTGCAAAATTTGCAAAATGCAGGAATTCAACCTACACCATTGAAATCAATATGAATTGTCATCAGTTGTTTTATGAAGATTCAAATTTTCCCATTAATGACGGATTAGCCACTCTTGTTTCCCCTTTCACATGGTTTGCTACATCCCGGCAAAAAATAATAATAATGTTGAAGTAGCTAGAATCTCTGTACTTATTTTACTTATTTACTTACATATATATTTTACTTAACTGTCATTTCTTTACATTGTTTTCATCCATATTTATCTGCTAATTTATACATTTGTAGCCTGGATCAGCTGGGTAATCTAAGTGACCAGGCAGCCTGGAAAACTGAAAGGACAGCAAAGAGACATTAATTAACAACAGGGAGTAGGTACTTTTTAACTTGATACTGCTGCTGGAAGAGTAATGATGCCACCGTGACTTCTGAGCCTGATTCCATGTACATTTTATTTGATTGGGAAGGAGACTAAAGATGTTGTCAGCCCCAGTTTTCCCATAAGGTCCTGCTCTTGAATTGCAATTTATCCCTTTCTGATGTATGCCAATAAAACTGTGAGACTGTGCTATAAAATGGTCAAGGAAATGAGAGAACCTGAGGTTTTTGGAGGCTAATTTTTAATGATGAGTTTACAGTGCAGCCTCCCAGACAGTTGTATCAGCACAATTCAGGGTGACAGTGAGCTGTGGCGTGGGGGATGTGAGAGTATACGGGAGAGGATCTTGTAAGGCAACTTTACAGCCAGAGAAAATGCACCCAGAACCACATCCTGTCTCCTGACCAGGTGAATTTGCTGGGGTTGTCCTGTATCTTTAAAGTCAGAAATTCACAGGTACTAAAAAGCATCTGTTTCTGCAAAGCATTTAATTAAACTAGGCATATTTAACTGGTTACGTAAAATAGCTAACCCATCATTTAAACTTCTAGTTGCATATTAAAGGCACCCTTTTGTAGGAGACATATAAAGTACACTTCAGAGGCACCACTCAGTATTGCTAATTTTTCACAAGCAAGAGGGAATTTTAGTTGCAGAAGTCCCATTGATTTTCAATGGAATTTAGACCCCCAAGTCATGTGGGCTCTTTCGAAAATTTTACCCTTAATGATTTTCTTTGGGAAAGTTAAAAAGCCCACATGCCACCAGCAGTTGTGTAAAGAGAACGCTTACTGTGCTGGGTGCTTAGTCATAAGGATTTAGCATTAGAAGTCTTCCTGTGTCTGTGTGTGTGTGGCTTTACCACACATAAATTAACCAGCTTTCCTTTTCCCTCCTATGTGTGGAAAAATATACGGACATTCAAAAGACAAGCAAATCTTCTGAAACACAAACCCATGCCTTTTATTCCCCTTTTTAGATTTAGGCTGGAAGATAGCTCCAGAACCAGTCCCAGTAAAAGAACTGCTTTATGCAAAGCAAAAGAAAAGCAGAGTAAAAACTATTGAGTTGTAAAAGCAGTGGAGCTGCAACTCTTTAGCATTCAGGCAACTATCTCTAGAAGGGAAGCAGATTATGCCGTATCATATTGCAAAAAGGGCTGTTCAACCCTGTTGCACTTACTCAGAGCTACATATTTACTTTTGTCACTGTATAGCAGCGATTGCATTATATCCTTCCTGCCAGGACACGAGGAAAAACAGAAGGTTAAGTGTAGACGGGGGAGGGGAAAAGAAGGAGAGAGAAGTAGCAGGAAAAAGGCTAAAAAGGGAGAAAAGAACAGCTGAAGAGAAAAGAAAAAGTTCCTTGCTGAGGCAAGAAAAGACCCTAAAGAAACGTGGAGAAACAGGATGACAGGCAGTGCACATAAGAGATTACTAATGCAATTGTGTTTTATCCCTGATATGACTGAAACATAGTTTGGTCTTAAGAAAATAGATGCAATTTATTAAGTGTACATAAAAGTGGGAGGCACTGAGTCTGGCACCAGCATAGCCTAAAGGAATTTCCATGATTTGTGCCATGAATGCTGAATGGGAGACTTGTAAAAAGCACCTTTCTCTTAAGGATAGCTTGCTGGAATTTGTAAATATAGCCAAAAAAGCAACAACAAACCACCCCTGAAATAAAGTAGTACAAAGTGATGAAAAAAACAAAGGCCCATTCTCCAAATATAGAAACATGGAACCAAGCACATTTATGGAATTCAGAGGTCACTTGGACTGATGGGTTTGGGGGAGGGTCTCAAGATGGTGGTAACAGAAATGGCAGAAGGCAACGAGATCTAGTTTCATAGCTCAGAGTTTCCTGAAATCAAGGGTTCAAGGGTGGAGGTGTGATGGGGGAAGAGGCCTGACAGAAGGCATCCAAAGAGTCCCTTACCACCATCTGACACTTTTGCCAAGGCAAGTCATGGCATCTTCCTTGTAATTTCAGTGCCCACAGGATCAGGACCTGTCATCAAGTTTGATAACCAGACCTGTCATGTTTCACTTATTTTTTGTAGGACCTTGGCCTCCATCCAAATATCCTCTGGCCATCATTATCTGACATGGTCGCCCACATGTGGCAGGGCTCCAGCCAAAGGCACTTGGTCCTGCTTCCATCCTCCTGTGAGGCTCAGCTACTGTAGAGAACTTGGCTGTGGCCCATCACACAGCCCTACAGAGCAGGGGTGTGCTCCACCTCCTTGTGCAATGCCATGGGCCATCCTTCTCGCCTCTCCCATCATTTGAGACCATGCCAGGGGTCTGGACAATGTAAAAACTATTTCCCCTTTGCTGGAGAGAGTTAGAAGAAATATTCAACTCATTAACAGAATGTCTTGGCTTGAGTAGAAGTGGCATTTTTCTTAAAAATGTGTTAGCTAACTCATTTTAACTACTATATTATATATTCCGGCGCAGGCTGAGCAAGTAATATTTTAATATGTGTTAGGTAGTGTGCATAAGCCCTAGGAGTGAGCCAACCAAACCATATTAAAGTACAATTTGTCCTGTCAGTAACTGGAGTCTAAAACCTGTTAGCTAACACACTGGAGAAAAGGGAAAGAAAACTAAACTTCTATTCCCATCCACCAGTATCCCCAGCATGGAAGGAGGTTTGTGGATCTCAAGATGTGAGAGGCAGCCAAATGGGTACATTAAGTTACAACTGTCTCTAAAAATAATGGTTTATAACAGCACAGAAGCCTTTTGAGGCTGGATCTTCCAAATTAGCTCTACGAAAGGATGTCTGCTAAGAAGAAGGGCCATTAGAAAATAAATAAATATTTTTAAAAAACAAAATGGCAAAAAGTACTCTTGTTAGACTTTGATGTAAAGTGTCAGTCCATAATAACGCAGAGGGTACTGAGTTGTTGAGAAGGAAAGAACAACATTGTGGTCCTGCCTTGGCACTATGAAAATAAGAGCAACTCCACTGAACAGAGACAGATTTAGTCTGGTGCAGTGGAGAATAGCATCGTGGAAGTGTACTGTTATCAACTATCAACTCTGTTATCAGGTATCAACTGTTATTACCACCTCATGTTGAGGTGGAACTTCCTATGTTTCACCTTGCTACCATTAAGATGAGAGCCCAGGAAGTTCCACCTCAACATGAGGAAAACCTTCCTCACTGTGAGAGTGACAGAGCCTGGAACAGGCTGCCCAGAGAGGTTGTGGACTCTCCTTCTCTAGACACTTTCAATACCCACCTGGATCTGTTCCCTGGGTGTTCCTGTGTTGGCAGGAGGGTTGGACTTGATGATCTCCAGAGGTCCCTTCCAACCCCTACCATTCTATGATTCTATGATTATCATTTGGCTAAGCAGATTTTCCACTGTCTCTGTGAGATAAATACTAACTGGAGGAATAAACTGTCCCCAGCTCTGTCATGCTCTCATTGCTGTAGGGGTAGCCTATTTGATGAACGTTACAGGTAGGTATCTCTAACAGAAGCACAGCAGTCCCTGGGAACATAGCATTACTGGCTCCAGTCCTCTGAACTGGGGTTCTTCCACACCAAATTACCATTTTCCATCATACTGGGACAGCACCATATATTTATATGGTTGTCCATATATTTATATACCACTGTAAGAGTGCACAACATTTTAATCAACTAAAGGGTCTTACGGCATAACCCAGGCTTAACATGGAAAAGGGTGACAATAAACAATGGGAGGAAAGAGGAAGAATGAAGGGAAGAATGAGAAACTGTGTTCTGTGTTGAAATTATTCTATACACACCAGCTTTTACTTCCTTTAATTATAAGTGCTTTATTTAAACACTGATCCGGTACAAAGACTACAAAGTTCTATGAATTCTAACTTTGCCTATAGAACATCAGCAGACTAAAGAATTGTCCTAAGACTGGCTATGCAAAGCAAAAGCAATGCTTTCACTGAGAAAGTCTTCCTAGTCCCTGGCTTGTAATAAAGTCACCTCGCTTGCCCCTCTTAAGTGGCAGACAAGCAGGGATTAAGTTATTTCACCTCATTCTTCCTTGTTCTGCATTTCAGATGCTTGTTTTTAAGTGGGTAAAATGCTACCATGTGCACCATGTTTGAATTGGCATAAAATGATAGCAAAAGACAGCGAATTCCAATAAGCAGCTGCTTTAATGCAGCTTAAAGAGAGCAAATCCCTCTTCCTTTCATTATGTTGATGTCTGTTGCTAAAGCACAATGAGTGGAGAACTTCAGCTACAAGCAGGTGAGAGAAAAACTCAGGTAGTGCTGCTAGTAGATCTCAAATGGAAGGTTACCTAAAAAGCCAAGGAGGCAAAGAAAAGATGGACATAGCCCAGGATCTAAATCTATAGCTGAGGCCAGGCACAATGGAAAAAGGTCATGGAAAAATCATGCTAGGGAGAAAGTGTTGGAAATTGTTTATAAGGTATAGACAAAGACCCTGTATGGAGGTTCCCAGACCCAAATCCTTTGCTTTCATGGCCAGCTGCCGTGACCAGACTGACAAAAAGTGGCCCTTTAAGAATGAATGGTGTTATCAAGACCTTACACGTAATCCCAGCATTGCTAATGGGGGAGGGCGTGCAGGTCCTTCACTGTTGCTTCCTCCTTCTCTGTCCCTGATTGATCAGAATTAACACACTGTGTGGTGCTGAAAAGCTCATGCAATGCTAAACCCTGACACTTTCCCAGGACTTTATCTAAAGTGGGAAACTTAAGAAACTACTGCAGCAAGGAACTACAACAAAGCAGAGAACAGAGGAGAGATGGGTGGCAGAAAGTCACAAGCCCACTGTCTCTGGCCATCAGGGGTCTCCTTGGCAGTGCATCTGTAAGAGCATTCTGGCAGATATTCTCCTTCTCAAGACCTCAGCTGAGTTTGCATCTGCCTTTTCCTGTTGACTCTGGTGATGGAAAGCACCAGCGATTTCAATTTCATTTATCCTCTCACTCAGTATTTAGGATTGAAACCTCGCTCTCCCAGTCTATTGCTTATTTGTCTTGTATTTGCTTCATGGGCAGTGGTTTGGTGCCTGTGAGTTGTGCTGGATATACAAAACAGTCAGACAATAAATGGAGTGAGACTCCCTGTCTAGTTATCTCTGGAACGTGCTTTTGCCTTGTCCCATCACCCAGTACTTAGTGCAGTTTCAACACCTTCAGTCAATAACTGTACCCATGGATCTTCCTGTCCAAAAGGATACTATTAGACTTATTAATTTATTATTTCTACAGAGACTTGGGAAACACATAGAGTTCCATCAACTCACACTGCTCCCCCTACACTCTGGAAAGCAGAGTTCCTGAGTGGGATTTATCCTGAAGAAATAAAAATGAGTGTACTGGTGACTGTGCACAATAATTGTCACAGCAGAAATGCCCTAGGTAGCCACCATACTAGCATCACCTCAGCAGTCAGCAACGTCCACTATGGTAAGATACAACTTCCCTCAGCCCCTCATTGCAATTACTGAGACATGGTGGGATGGCTCACATGATTGGAATGTTGTCATGGATGGTTATGTACTTTTTAGGAAAGATAGACCAGCAAGGCAAGGCGGTGGAGTTGCTCTTTATGTGCATGAGCAACTGGAATGCATTGACCTCTTCTCAGGGTGGGGTGAAGAATGTTTTGAAAGCTTTTGGGTGAGAATTAAGAGGCACAAAAATATAGGTGAAGCTGTTGTGGTTGTCTACTACAGACCACCAAACCAGGAAGGAGCTGCTGAAAAAACTCAGGTGGAAGAATGACATTCATAGCATGTGGAAAAAGGGACTGGTCTCTTGGGACAATTATAAGAATGCTGTTTGGGTCCGTAGGGATGCAAAGAGGAAGGTCAAGGCCCTCTTGGAATTAACTCTGTCAAAGGAAGTAAAGGAGAACAAGAAGGGCTTCTTCAATCATATCAATGGTAAAAGGAAGACTAGGGAAAATGTGAGCCCACTGCTGAATGATGCAGGAGACCTGGTGACAGAGAATGCAGAGAAGGCTGAGTTACTGAAAGCCTTCTTTGCTTCAGTCTTCACTGCTAAGACCAGCCCTCAGGAATCCCTGACCCTGGGAGTAAGAGTGAAAGCCTGGAAGAATGAAGACTCTCCACTGGTCGATAAGGATTTGGTTAGAAATCACTTGGGTAAACTGAACACACACAAACCCTTGGGCCCTGATGGGCTGCACCCACGAGTGCTGAGGGAGCTGACTGATGTTGTTGCTCTACCACTCTCCGTCATTTCTGAAAAATCAAGGAGAACAGATGAGGTGCCTGAGGACTGGAGGAAAGTCAATGTCACTCCAGTCTTCAAAAAGGGCAAGAAGGAGGACCCTGGTAATTACAGACCAGTCAGCCTCACCACCATCCCTGGAAAGGTGATGGAGCATCTCATTCTAGAGGTCCTATCTCAGCACATGGAAGAAATAAAGGTTATCAACAATAGCCAGCATGGATTTACTAAAGGGAAGTCATGTTTGACTAATATGATAGCCTTCTGTGATGGTGTGACTGAATAGGTAGGTTCAGGGAGAGCAGTGATTATTATCTACCTTGACTTCAGCAAGGCTTTTGACACTGTCTCCCATAACATCCTTGTAGGTAAACTCAGGAAGTGTGGGTTAGGCTGTAGTCTCCTTCTCTGAAGACTTTCCAGACCCACCTGTATCTGTTCCTGTGGGGCCTGCCCTGGGAGTTCCTGTGTTGGCAGGAGGGTTGGACTCGATGATCTCCAGAGGTCCCTTCCAACCCCTACCATTCTATGATTTTATGTGTTTGTTTACATCCTAGTAAGTCCTCCTGGCACAAAGTCCTGATCTCAGTTACACCAAAGGAACCCAGAGAAGTGCTGGAATCAGACTGGCCCCCATCACATCTGCTGTATGCTGCATGCAGTGTGTGCTGGAATCAGACTGGCCCCCATCACATCTGCTGTATGCTGCATGCAGTGTGTGCCCATCTGTGCCCAGCAAGAGAGGCTGTTTCCACTCCTGAGACAGTTTAGGGTGAAAAGAAGGGCTTGGAGTTGTTTTGGTGAACAGTACTCAAACCATAGGCAGAGTGACTCTGCAAGGACGCCTGCAGCCTCATCTCCTTCCTCATTGCAGGTTGCTACATACATTATGTCCTTCCAGGGGCAAGCAGATATGTGCATATGGGCCTGGTTTTGTTCTCTTTATCTAGTTACCACCAAGCAGCTCGTTCCCTACAGTGAAAAAACACAGTGTTTTATACTAATGGAGTCTTTTCTGGACAATATACATTATCTTGCACAGCCAGCCTTTCTTAAGATTTTGAACTTAAACCTTTTGTATCATCCATTTTAAAAATTAACCCTCATTGTATTGTGTTAGCAGAGTGAGGACTGTTTGGTAATATTTGATAGAAATATTAAAATAAACTGATTATCTGTCTTCTGTTCAAAGATAATTTCAAATGTGTAGCCAGTCTCAATGTGCATGAGGAGACACCTGGCAGTCTGTGAAAGAAAGAAGCCAGACTCAGTCATCTTCCATTACTGAAACTTTTGGCAAGTTATATAATTCTGTTTTGTAAAACATTATGTTTGTTAGCTTGTTTTTGACTGTAAGCAAAATCTCTCTGTTGATTTAGCATCTGGTATACTGAAAATAATAAAAAAAAAAACATAATCAAAGAGCATGTCAGGTAATAGGGACTTTGGTGTCCAGTGCCCCTATCTAATATTGCAGAGGATACAGATCCTTAAAATCAGCGTCTGTCACAAAATAATTTGTTCTCATGTGTCCCGGTTTGGGTGAAAACAGAACTAATTCTGTTCGGTGATTTTACTTTTCAGTTCAGTACTTCTAACTAAGAGCACTTTCTGAAGTTAGCAGCATGTTTTCACAGACAGTGTCTGCTGCTGGCAGTGATAACACCTCATGTTTAGAGTT
>JANHFX010028896.1:0-61957 GCA_027560015.1 Chloroceryle amazona | reverse complement strand
AACACCTCCAGAGATGGTGACTCCACCACCTCCCTGGGCAGGCTGTTCCAATGCCTGATGACCCTTTCAGTAAAGAATTACTCACTTGAATTCATCTGCCAGTTTAGCCTGGCAGTATTTTCTATTTAAACAGCCAAAGCTCCAGAATTAACACGGAATGTCTAAAAAACTCAATTAAAAAAAAAGACAAAACTTTGCCAAGAAGCAGTCTAGGACAGAATAAAAAGTGAAGTCCTTTGTATAGATGAAGGATGGAAACATGCACAATTTTCCTTCATGGAAATGCATTGTCTCCAGGGCTTGGATGCTGTGGTGCAGGTCTATTTTTTAAGTTTAGACTGAGAGCATTTATTTCATTATCTCATTTCATTTCGTTACTTCATTTCATTTCCTAGTGGATTTTTCAAGGAACAACTAACCATAAGTTTCCTTGCTGTCCTTGTTAAAGCAAAGGATACTCTTTAGTTCCTCATATTAAGAAACTATCTGTTCTAATTTTTCTGGAGAAAATAATGTCAGGAGATAAGATACAGATCTACTTAAATTAACTTAATTAAAGAAAATGCAAATCCAGTAGAATGAGAGTGTAGACTCTACTTGCTGCAAGCAGAAAATCTCTCCAAGAGTCTGCATATAACAAATAGTGACAGTAGTTGTACAGCTAAAATATCACAAATATCTTCTGTCAGAATACAGGATGAAAACAGACTGTTGAACTTGAATTTGTTTTACCTGCTGCAAGTGGAAAGACAAGCCTAAGTAACATAGACTGATTTCCAGCATATTCAAACTATTTTAGAACTTACTTTTAATCCAGTTAATTATTCTCCATTCAATTAATTATCAAAGTTCTTATGTAATATGTAAAATAGTGTTTCAATAATAAAAGATTATAAAAGACATACTGCAGATTTTGCTTGAGAAGAAAGCAGAGCAAGATCGTAATCTGCAGAACTCCAAAAGAAAAGAGTTTATGAACTTTAATAGAGATTACATGTACATGTATATGCCACATGGGCTATGGAAGACTACTACACTTCTTTTAGGATTCCACATAAAGACCATGGCTTGGATGTTTGCTTAGACCTTCCATCATTGTTACCTATACCAAAACTGATGGTTTTGGGTTTTGGTTTTTTATTTTACTACAGATGTTAATCATAATTGCTTTTTGTGGTATTCCAGGCTTCCTAGGATCTACTCGGAAAAAAAATAAAAAATTCTTTGTTTTATACTCTAAGAATTGATGCTCAGCAGTCCCTTTGTGCTGCAGAGTACGGTGATGTGGCTTTTCAGTGGTCTGTGCGACGTTCTCTCTGATAAGGTCTGTTCACTGTGTCAGTTGGTGCTTTATGAGTTGGCAATACACCTACTGTCTTCCAGAAAGCAGGTGCATTTGGAGAGATTGCAGCTTTCTCAGAGCTCAATTATTTAATTAACTCATTTATAACTAGATTCTTTGAAAAAAAACCCACACCATCTGTTTAGTGGTCAAAATCTTGCTTGTGTGCTAAGCAATGCTTATTAAACTCCCTGTATCCCTTCTTTGCGGTGGCATGCTGAAGCAACTGGAAAGTTCTAGACTCAAAAGCAGAAGTGAGAACATCCAGGTTCCATTTCTAACTTTTCAACTGTTTTACCTAATTTCACCTTGATCACCTGTGCTGCCTCTTGGTTTCTGTTGCCTATTAGTAAAACGCATTTTTTAAACTTTGACATTCATGGAAGGAAGGGAAAAGCTACTTAGTAATAAACAATTAAATCATTGTGATAATATAACAGCTTTGTTCTACAAGCCTTTCCCAAATGTGGATATAAAAAACACTACAAAAAATACTTAAAATAGTCATTAGGGTTTCTAAACACATTTGGTGTGCTGTTTACGTGCCGTTAACATTTCTCAGGTCCAGATTTCCTCCCAGTGGCTGTAGCTCTGTATGTCCAGACATGTGGAGAGGACACATGCAAAATTTTAATGCTTTCTAGAGCTTTCATGAATAAACTTTGATTTTTTTAAAAAAGTAATTTACTCACATTATTAATTAGTTACCTAAGGACGGAAGGCTATTGTTTATGTGGGCATAAGGTCACTAAGAGGTCACTAAGCTGTTAGACAAACAGTTGAGTAGGACTGAATCTGAAAAAAAGATAGCTTGCAAATTTCTCTTGAAAATCTTTTACATTACATCTTCCTCTTAAAAATCTGAATTTGCATTTCTTTTCCCATTCATAGGATATTTGAAATTACTGTCGGAAAATGCGTGTTTTGCATGGACCTTGTTGGCATCCAAGGGGGTGGGAGGCACACTGTTGGTTGCTGGAGCGTGGTGATGGTGATGAATACATAGAGAGGTAGTTAAGATTTTGACAAGCCCTCAGGTGACCCCTTATCTTAATCACTCACTTGTGAGTAAATAGTTCAACTCCTAGGCATATACTATACCTACTAAGACACTACCAAGTCCAGCTCTAAACTCTGTCTAAGTGCCACGTCTACATGTCTTTAAATGCCTCCAGGGATGGTAGCTCAGTACATGTATGATCAAGGAGGGAAGCTTCATTTGGCAGTGCTTTCTCACACAACTGATCACAGCTCAATCAAAACAGAGCAAGGTCCCTACAGCAAACTGTGGCTCCAGCCTTACAGATCTGAGAGTAGTTGTCCCCCTCAATATCTATTTTAATCATAAGAACTTAGTAATTTTTTTAAATACCAAAGCCCTAGAGATAACATCATTTATTAAGGTTATGTCAGTGGCCACTTTCTATGAATTTAATATATACTCTAGAATCTTAGTTCTCCATCCATGCTGGTATCTTAGACTTGGGATGGATGTGTGTGTGTGTGTGTACCAGAGTGGAGATGTGGAGTGAGGGAGAAGAACAGAAAGCAAAGGAAAAACTTTTGAGAATACAAACCAATATAAATCTGTGTGGAGCCTGCAGTGTTAGAAAAATGGAGTGTATGGTCATTATCATTGAGGGAAATAGATGAAGATCTTGCACTTTAAAAATATTAACTGTTATTTTTTTAATTGCTGAACATTTTTAGATGCATTGAAGTAACACACTTCACAGTGGTTGATACTGGTAAACAGCACTCTACAGGCAGTCACTGCTATAAATGACTTCTTGAATGAAATGTAGGAGCATCTGATCCTTCCACTGACCTTAGAGTCTCTGGTGCTCACAAGTGGGTGTTTCCTTATTTGTGCAAAAAGGCTTACAGTGTCTCTTAAAAATCTAAAATAAACCCACTTCCTGCTTTTTTTGGGTGCAAAATGCACCATGAGGCCCCTTGCAGCTTTTGAAACCTCCAGACAGATGCAAATCTAACGTATTCAGTTAAGTTACTATCAGCCTTAAACCCCTGAAATGCTGCAGCATTATTATCTTGACCTCTATAGCAAGATAAATGAAAAACATTCTGATTCAGCAGGAAAGATTGTGTTTGTTAGGAAATGTGTCTGTTTTTACACACAGGTGTAAGGACAAAAATAGGCTGTTTTCAATAAAAGCTGATACATCCTAACCTTGACAGTTGCCAGAATTTCTAGCCTTAACGAACTGCTTTTTGATGCTGTTCTTTGGGACTTCTGTTTTATTCCAGTCTGTCTTTATAGCACACGGCCATAGGCATTGTCGACAGGAGGGTACAACAGGAAGAGGCAAATACAGAAGTGAACAGTACAGAGGGTTATATCAAGCTTTCATCTTTGTCCCTCTTCCTCAACTTGTCTCCTTCTAAAGATTTGTTTTCCCTGCAAATCCAACAGGTTCTCAGAAACTCTCGACCTTTCACAGTAATTATTGAGTATGTGGCTTTGACCACGTGGCAGGGCCACATTTCTCCAGGTGTAACTCTGCCCAAT
Source organism: Chloroceryle amazona (assembly GCA_027560015.1). Taxonomy (NCBI): domain Eukaryota; kingdom Metazoa; phylum Chordata; class Aves; order Coraciiformes; family Cerylidae; genus Chloroceryle; species Chloroceryle amazona. Next base: position 58,085 of record JANHFX010028896.1, on the reverse strand, counting down.
TTTACTCAAGGAATTTAAGGGCACATTACTACAGGACTCTTCAACAGTCACTGACAACGGGTCACATCACATCTGTGAACAAGGGATAGCAATCCCTTGGTTATTTCACTGATGCTAAAATGCACTGTTCTGATTTATTATCTTCCTGATTTTTTAACTTTTAAATCTATTGTAGCTCACTGAAAGTGCTTAGATCAGCAGCTGTAGAGATAAAGCCCTGAATTTATCCCTACAGTGAACTGTAGTACAGCAAGCAAGCTGCCTGCCAGTATGATATTCAGTGAGAAAGCCAGCCATATATCTGGACACTTCCTGCATGATACGGAGTAAGAATACTGACAAGCCTCAGAAACTAACTCTTGGCCATGCAGATTATTACCAGCCTTCTCAATGTCAAAACTTCAGTGCATTCATTTCTGTAACGCAGTTTGGGTGCACTCACTGGAACAACAGGATTGTACTGCTTTTTTCTTGGTAACAAATATTGATCAGGGATCAATAATCTAGGAGGGGTGGGCATCTGTCTCTGCTATGTGGTGTTTAATATTCGTTGGTTATAAATACAGCTTTCCTCTCCAGGAAATAAGGTTAATGCAAAAAGAAAAACCCCTCGGGCTGTCCAGTTTCAATTTTACATTGACAACTAAGTCCAGCATGAAGTTGTGTAGTTCTTCAGAAAACTTCAAAGAGTTGTTGCTCCTAGTTCTTTTTACAGATTCCTTTGAATATAAGGCATGTCTTGCATGACTGTACAACTACACCCAGGATAGCAGAAAACCAGATACGGTCAATTCCTACTCAAAGCATACATTATTTAGTATATGCTTGGCAAAAATAAGCAAGTTGGAGTTCTTCTTTGTATTCGGATTTGCCAAAATTAGGAAGGCTTTCAAGAGCATCTCAGCTTTAAAATAAGCACTTTTTCTAGGAATGAAAAAGGAGGAGAGCAGTCTGAATGATAATTTTTTATCAAAACTGGTTTTCAATTCTATTCTTTAACTGTCACCTTTTTAAAGTGTTTCACTTCAGATTTCTATTGATTTTCTGTTCTTAGTTTCTCTGTTTTCATACCTGTTCTACATTTTTCTCTTAGAAAGTATTTTAGACAGACAGGATTTCCAGACTTAGCCACTTATAAGTCTATAGAAGCCTTGAACTTGTTTCTTTTGCTATCAGGAGATGAAGAATACGAACGGGAACATAGTATATTCTGTACATTTTTTCTATCAGTAAATTCATAGTAACCTTGATCTGGTTGCAAATTACTAAATACACCTGTAAGTAAAGCTTCCATCACACCCTCATACCTATGGATCACACCAAAAAGCATCAGTGTGTAAAATAGGAACCCAACGTTCATAAAGAACAACAGACACATAATATATTCACGATGGCTGATTTTCTGAAATACTTTAAAGAAAAGTCCATGGAGCATTACAGTGGACCTTGCTCCTCATCTAAGAAAGGTAAATGCTTTCAAAGCTGTCTTCGTTTCCCTTTATGCCAACAGCTCTCTCCTAAAAGCAAAATCAGGCTATTTAGTAAGTTTAAGATGCTAGTGGTTTGTGATAGTTTAATTTTCAGGTAGAATAATGTGTAACAAGTCCAGGACAGTCAGTTAATACGAAGAAGTCCTAAGCAGAGGAGTTTGAGAATATTGTTAACCGTCTTTGTAGGGTTACGTAGGCATGAGAATGCAGTCATTTGGGAAACAAAACAAAACAACAGCAAGCAAACAAACAAACAAACCCCAGCCAAACTGAAAAACAAATATATACAGCTCATTAGGTTTATGAAGGTCAAAATTAGTAATAAATTTCATCTTTATTCATATTAGTCTATGCAGGCAACTTTCCTGAAGTCCCTTGTGAGGTTTTCAACACTTGTGGCAACCTTTTTATGATCTGCCAGTATACAGAAAGCAAATGAGTTTTGGCTCTTCTTTAAATGTAAAGCAAGGATTGTAAATATTGAACCACTATGATGTGCCAAACTCCCATAATATAGGCTTAGAGTAGTTGGTTCTGAAAAAGAAGCTAATGAAATAATTGACCTCATTTCCATTCCAAGTAATCTAACTTTAAAGAGAAGCTTGCACTTTTATTCTACATAAATTGCCTAGCAGAGTAATACTGTCTGCTTATTTCGTACTTATTTCCTAAAAAAACCCCACAATTAAGTAAGGTTCAAAAATAGACAGTTTTTTTAGGTTCCTCAGAATTAGAAAGGCTGATGGTTTCCACTGGGCTTAAGGAAATTAAAGGAAGTAGTAGTCACCTGGTAGATGAAATTCAATGCTTCCAACAGAAAAGCAAATGTAAACTTCAAAAAAAACTACGTTATATAGGTTTGTACTAGAACTGTGTGAGCACCACAACTCCTGCTAATCCTTATGACTAGCTCTGAGAAATATATTTTTCTATTATTTATTATATCATATTTGTATTATAGATGTATATATATATTTACATAAACATGTCTTTAGACATGAATGTGAAACTTAAATTTTGCTAAAGCTCAAATAGGCCTTTAACCACCTTAGTGGTCTGTCCACATCTCCCACAGTACCTTCAGGTCAATTAATTCCACAAGTTTTCCCACTTAACGAAAGTCATTCAATGAAACATTTGAGAAAGTCCTTTGTTTTTTCATGTTTTTTTTTTTTTTTCTTGGAAAGACTCTGCCCTAAAGGAGATCAAAATTAAAATTAATTTGTTTAAAATCTGCAAAAAAGGTTGCTACTTCATTATTATTTTTTATAACATAACTCTGTAACTATTGTTTTGACCACATTGGTAGCATATGGGAAATTAAATGTTTCTCTGTCATTCCTTTTAGTGCTCTCAAATGCTGCTTTACTGTTTATTGCAACTTACTGAGCTTTCAAGGAGTATAATGGAATGTAAAGCGTATTGGCATGGCTGTCTGCTCTTCTTCCATAAGCTGAGGACTTCCCGCCACTGGCTATATATTGCGGAAATAAATGGCAATTTTCCTTCATTATTATTCATAGGATCATAACATTGAAGATTAATGTGTGCTCTGATGGCTTATTCATGAAAATGTTCAAAAATCTTGAAACTTTCATTCTTTTGAACACACACAATTTATCCAAAAAATTTGGTAGAAAGACTGGTTGTTCTTTATTCATTCTGCATCATTAATTTCTCTATTAAAAGCTTTCATTCTGCCACTGAGGGAACACACGCAGTATTTACCTAAAGTGACGAGTCACTTTCTGTGACTAGATGAGAAGATACATCCTTCGATAACCCTATGAATGAATACTTTCCATCCCCTAAAACTAGGATAAACACTTGCAAATTATTAATTAGCAACTCAGTTCACTTTGTGAATGATCCTGCACTGAAGCTGAAGTGTATCATATTATTTATTCCAAGCAAATAACTAATCTGCTTCTATTTAACATATACCAGGTACACAGCAGAGAAAGTGGGTGGAAATACACATTGCAACTCTTGACTACAGTCATGGGAACTCTGTTACAAAGCACAGCTGCTCAGTTTTTGCACTATGAAGGACCTAACAGGCCTGATGGTCACGTGCATTTGCAATATAAATGTATACCCCCCCCCAAAATCTTTCCCACTCAGTGTATCACCTTCCTTGATACACTTAGTGTATCAAGCTTTCCCTTTTAGCTAACAAGCTATGAGTGTGTCTCAAATGCCAAATGGCTTTTAGAAGATTTCTTACTCATTTGCTCCAGCTGCATTTCCTGTCCTGCAAATCACCCTAACTGATTCTAACAGGATGGAATGGAGCCACTTAAGCCATCTCCATGTCATGTTACATAGAGATTATTTGGCAGCCCGGCATGGTATCTTTAAAACTCGTGTCCTCTCTTCTCTTACATTATTATTTAATCATTTTTTTCCAGGTTATACTACATAATATTTTTCACAGGACCCAATGTATACAGTATTTTTGCATGTTTTATCAGTTGCGGAAAGTATCTGTACAAAGAGAATGTGTTAATAAGAGCCAAGTCTGGCATGGGCACCTGGGTAAATTATTTTCTACTATGCTTTGCTTGTATACATAACTCTTTGTCAGTAGATACTACTGCAAGATGTCAGAAGGAAAAATGCAAGCTCTTGAACATATGACTCGAGTGTCTTTAAGAACCTCTGCTCACTCAGCCAGCTGTCTGACTAGTAAAGGCACTTTTTGTCACTTATAAACTTCAGCAGAATATTAGATGCCAGCTAAGATGTCAAGGAAATTTGTATTAATGTGGACTAAATACATGAAGAGGAAACAGATGTGCAAACAGCAAGAAATTCTTCTTAGAACAAGTTTGATTTACTAGATTATATGTTAAGCTTTATCATAGACACTGATCAGTTTTCTTCAGAAGGATTACTTTTCGGCATTGTGCTCACATACAATTTTGATTGTAATTAATAAACTATCTCAGTGTGAAATCATCTTATCCAAATCACAAATAAAACATTCTGCTTACATAACTTTTCTTCTTAATAAGCAAAAATAAACCTTTTTGCTTCTACTAAATAAAAAAAGAATATTTTCCTGGTTTGAGTCTTTTTTTCCTGATTCTGGATGTCCTTCAACAATTTGCTGTAATTGTTTTTTTTCTTAAACCTCTAATTTTTGATCTTACCAATAAACTATGTCAATCTTGTGTCCGTTTTGAATTAGATCATAGTGATTGCTGCTGGAATAGTATTCTGAGCAAATAAATCTCTATTGCTCATTCATTCTTTGTTGTGAATATTTTGTCTGGCCATTTAGTAATTCTGATTTCATATAGAATTCATGTACATTTATACTGAGTGATCATTACCTTGGTGAAATCCTAGGATTATCTTGCATTGATCTAGTTTGTTTATGAAGCTTAGTTAATTTTAAGCAATACCTGGTAAAAACATGACACAAATTTGTAACCCAAGTAAAGCAAATGAAGAGAAATCACACAACATTCCAGTTTATAACTGGAATTTGTAACACTATTTCGGAATAAAAATGCATGCAAGTCACTCAAAGGATTGGAACCTTAAGACCTATAAGATGTAGAACACATAACTTAAGAAAAAAGAAGTCACTGAAAGTTAGTAACAGCCTCGAATTGTAAAGCCCAGTTACAAATATATTTTAAGAACATGGTAAATGTTATTACTATATGAAACCCTGATGCTGATCTCACTTAGGCCTGTTTTGTTGGTCCACATTTATAAATTTCAGGGTCAGATAGATAAGAGTTGGAGTATGCGTGTAATAAAATTAATATCATCTCAGATTCAATTGCTGCCTTATTTTAAGAATTGCCCAGAAAGTTTCTAAACATAGTATTAAGGATAATAAACTCTGTTCAGGAATATTTCAGAGAATAGTATATTAGCTGAGAATTATGCTTTTGTCTCCGGAATCTTTGCAAAGAAACACCTTTCATCCAAAAGTGACAGCTGTGTTAATTAAGACAAACTTGTGACGCACAAATGAAACTACACTGCAATATTAGGTTGAAACTGCTTCAGCATCTACTTCAGATACTTCGTCCTAACAGTGCTGGAAAACTTTGGGTCTTGGATTCCTATGTTAAAAACCAGTTGCTCTTACAGTACAATTACTGATCTGAATAACAGAAAGAAAGACAATTTAGATTTTCCAAAGCACAGCTAGAATTTAAGATATAAGCACTGATGCTTTCACTGTTTTCAAGAATTTAGATGTCTAACCACTTCTTGTTCTTTAAAATCTCCCCCTTTGCAATAAAGACATAATAAAAGGAGGAACATTTTTTCCTCAGGAAGTAACAGCTTGAAATTCCCATTTAATTTGGACAGAATAATATTCATAAAGACTGACTGATCTGTCCCAGTATGTCCAAAAGTTTATTAAAATGATTATTCAGAACAAGCTAATTTTGTAATTTTAATTGAATGGCTTTTGAAATTTGTCAGTTTTAAAATCAGAAAAAAATTGCTTGTATTGGACTAAAAAGATCTGTATTTCAAGATTTTAAGTTGCTAAGATTTATTTCCATTCTGGCTAGCCCAACTTTACCTAATAGATCAATGTGTATATTAAAATAACACTGGAATACTCACTTAAATAAAAATATTGAATTAACATAGAGAAGAAAGCTTGCTTTATATCCAGTAAGAACTTGTTGAAAGAAGTCTCCCAGTTAGGATTTCTAAAATGCTGGTAAAACTCTTGTCACCTTCGAGTTAAATCAGATTATAGCCAGTTTGTTGGGAAAGGAGGTCATTTGATAGACAGGCAACCACTGCTTCATTACACAAATAACTATACTATTGTTCAGCAGTTCCATTTCATACAAATCCATTGAAATAAAAATTTCACACAAAGATGGTTCCTAAGGAGTAGGAAGGAAACAAAACCAAGATTATGAAAAGTAATGCCATCTTACTCTGTGACCTGGCAAGTTACCTGAACTGTTTATTGCCCAGTTTTGCTGCAAGTAAGCTGGAAGATAAGGATTCTTAGTGTTATGTTATTGAATTCAGAGATATATTATTAAAACCCTTCAAACTCCCCAAATGAAAAGTAGTTGATGTCGTTCTCATGTGTTTTTTCTCATTATGTCAGTTCTCTAGATGACTGTGTCCTTTGATAAAGTCATCTTCAATACAGGGGACTGTTGGTCTACGTTTCAAATCTGTCCTCACCTTCACACATCCTTGGCATTGGGCACTCTCCGGTTTTCACTTTGTAATCTTCTGGCTGGTTCTGACAACTCCCAATTTCTCATTTCTTTCCATGCTAGATCATTTACTTGAATCAGTTCTTTGAAAAAGTGACCTTTTTGTGGACCTCTGATGTATTTCTTCCTTCTCCTCCAGGGAATCCAAGAATAATTGCTTTCATCTGAAGGTCTTCTTTCACTACTGCATCCCAGTTCCTCTGCTTTTAATCAAACAGAGAGGTTGTGCTCTGCCTCCACTGCCAGCCTTGTTTACCAGTAAATATTCCAGAAATACCAAGAACCACCATTTTATTTTTCTGCCAGATTGTCTTTTATGCACGGGAGGAATTTCTTTAATTAATTTCATCTCTGAAACTGCTACAATTCCAAGCAGCTTCTGTGCTGTCCCCAGTGTTAATGAGCTGTATGACTGGGAGAAGACATAAAGGGCCATGCTGGCTAAAATTGTTTAGAATTGGTTTTCATCATGCAAAATAAACTGGAAAGCTCCTGCGTGAAACTGATGGCAGTGTTACTCCCCTCTGCAGAAATTTCATCTGTCTGGCTAGTGAGGATGAGATGCACAGCAGGGGCAGAAAGTATTGACTTTTCCACTTATTCAAAAAATACTCTTTTTTTTTTTTTTTTCAAACCAACTGCAGCTGTTTCATCTTAATTGTCATTCTAAAATAATTGTCCTAGCAGGAGCAGTACATTTCAACTTCATGCCATCCTTTGAAAATTTAGGTTAGCTGTTAACTAGAGAGATGCAGCCTGACATTCTGAACCTAGACGCAGTGTGAAAAATTGCTTTGATCAGGTTGTGTTTATAATTCGAGGCAGTAAAACAGAACTCTTACTAAATGTATTGAAGGCGTGATGCATTGGGTAATCCACAGAGAAACTCATTCCAAAAACAACCATAAAAGCAGCTGTTCTACTGAGTCATTTTCCCAACGTGCAACTTAAAACAAAGCAAAACAGAGAAAAAGCCTCTCCTGGTTGTACCTTATTTGCGTTCATATGATTATGGCGTAGGATAATGCTAGGAGTGTGGGGGAAGCCAACAGAGAACTCATTTTCCACATTCCTTCTTATAATGGAAGTTTAGAAAGAGAAAAAAAAGCCTTTGCAGTTAAAAATCAGAAAAATCCAGTTTCAGAGAGATACTGGTACCTTAACTAAATTATGAATAGCAAGCAACATATTGATAGTCTAAAATAACTGGCAAATATAAGAATGAGTCTAAGATGAAAAGGAAGGGAATTAAAATAAGTAAACAAGATACTTCCATTGAATACCTCAAAAAAATCATGCCACCTATATGCATGTGTGCATATTTTCATGCTGTTTAAGTGTAACAGACACTCTGGAGGAGAAAATAGTAAGATCTGGCAAAGGAGGTGAAGGAAACTGTACTTCATCAAAGGAAAATAAAAGACAAAATGTACTGCAGGCATCCCTTTTTAGTCAGTGGAAAGTTGAGTGAAGAAGTGTACAGCCCTTAGAATGACCCATCATCCCCTCTAGCTTTTAGAGGGAAAATACAAACTTAAGTTCTATTAAGATAAACCTTATACTGAATTCAAAACAAGGTTAAGCTTTTTTCTTGAGGAAAAAGAAAAAAAAGACTAGGCCATTTAATGTGTTTCTGTTGTAAGACTGTTTTTGCAGGCACCAGAAATTAATTTCTGTAGATCTGCAGTCCAGAGGTGTTTACTTCCCATATTGTGTGCCTTGAAGATGCAGAGCTCCAAAGAGCACAAAGATGTGACATGCATATGTTTTTCTCATTTGCAGATATCTCAATAAGCTTGCTGTCCTTAGTAGTCACAGCCTGTGGTCTTGCTCTCTTTGGTGTCTCTCTGTTCGTGTCTTGGAAGCTTTGCTGGATCCCTTGGAGAGAGCGCGGTCTGCCATTTGGGAACAAAGACAAACAAGAATCACTGAACTACACAGATACAGAGACCAATGACCATGACTACAGTGAAGATTATCTGGGTCAGCCTACAGCCTATCCAGAGTCCTCCATGAAGATCAGTCACACCTCCCCTGATATTCCATTAGAGGCTCAGGCAGGAGCAAAGGAGAACTGCATACACAATGTGCGAATGCATCGTCAGGTCACTGAACCAACCACTTCTGCTCGGTCAGTAACTCCAATTTCTCTCTGATACTAATGAATACAGATACAGTCAAAAGAACACAGCTTGATTATCCAGTAGAATGATCTCTTAAAGATACATAATTTACTTGCCACATTCTTTAAAAAAAAAAAAAACAACAAAAAAAACCCCAACAAAACTTGTGCTTTGAGGTGCACGAGCCTCTTAGATTAAAAGGACAGGATCACAGTGCTATTCCACTCTTCTACCAAGTACTGTCTCACTTGTGTCTCTCCCTCAGACGCTGGACAAGATAGAGCACTGTAGGTGTGTAAGCACCAGAACAGCCTAGATTTAGCTTGTAAAGCATATTAATTTGCACTTAGCACGATGCTGAATGCTTAGTAATATCTCCTCAAAGATTTTTAAAACAGCCAAACAAGAAAAGTAAGTCAGGTTAATGAAACATTGGAAGAATCAGAAATTGGACTTAAAATCACAGAGTTTAGCCACAAACATGACTGTGGGGGGGGAAGTGACGGAACAAGAGGCAGCGAGGTCTCCGGGGAACTGGAGAAGCATTACAGGAAGGGAAGAGGAGAGGGAGGGTGAGTGTACGTGCAGGGGCAAGTGATAAAAGGATGTTATTTAACACAATAAGAAAATGGATCAGATTGTGAAAAGCCAATAAATTTCTGAGTCAAAGCAACGCACTTCAGCTGGAGAAGGTACAGCAGTAGCCTAATGGCTTTTTGCTACCCTATTTCTGGCCATCTGGGAGATCAAGTTTAGCCAAGACTCTTGCCTGCAGGCAAACCTCAGCATGGGTAAGATGAAAGCAGCTAGCAGCCTGTTCAATAATTGCCAGTTGTCCAAAATGTGCCTCAGAAAAAAATCTGAGAAGTCCCCAGATGATTATTAATGCTATGCAGGAAAACCTCCAGTGCCCTTCCTCCTTAGAGTAGAATGGCTTGGGCTGATGTAGGAATCGAGGGGGAGGTCAAAGACATAATTATGGATACCAAAGCTTGCACCCTACCACACACATCACTGAATTCTAACTAAGTACTAATAGCCCAGAAGTACAGTACGGGGCTGGTGCTGCCGTTTGCAAACTGCTGGGAAACGGGCATGGCATGAGATTCATTAACAACAGAAGATTCATAACCAACATCTAGCGCCAAGAGCTCTCTCTCGTGTGTCTTCAGGGTTGTGAAGGGTTTGAGTCAGATACAGGCTTCCTCTGCTACAACAGGGCAGCAATTATAATGCTTAATCTAATAACAAATGCACAGCATCACCACAGCATAGCCCTCTCACAAGCAGCAGCACCAGTCCTAATCAGTAAAAGAACTTGCCTCAGTATCCTGAGCTCATGGGTGATGTCTTCACTCCTGTGAATGTCTGCAGATCTTTTGGCAGCTGTTCCCAGTCTGGCTCTCTCCAGCAGGTGTTAGACCGGCTCTCTGTCCACAGAGGAATGACTTGTCCAGGTCCTGCCCCTACCCTATACCATTTGCTGATACAGGTTTTGCTCTTCACTTCTCTCTTTCATTGCCCCTTACTTTTGTCCAGATGTTGTGCAAAAGACTCTTTCACTGAGCAGAAGGACCCCATCTTCCTTGTACTGCATCCATCATTTGTTCCCCTTTGTCTCTTTGCTCTCTGGTGTAACTGGAGAGCCAGCTATGGCTTTCCTGTGTGGCCACAGACAGCAGGCATCTGCCCCTGCTAAGCTGTCTCTCCAGCGCTCTTCTTTTTACTCCTCAGGATATTCCGCACCTCTCGGTGTCATAAGGATCTTAAGGGTTGAACAACGAATATCTTTTTTTGTGACATGATAACATTTTATCATGGAAACAACTGTTGTATAGCTATAAAATTATGCATTTATTATGCAACAAGAAAAAAAAATAAAAAAGGGCAGTATATATGAGACTATTCCTGCTTTAAGCATGCGTAAACATATTCACAAGGAATGAATGAACAATGATAGCAGAGGAACTATTGCTGATTACATTCAACACAAATAGCTATGGGCTAATCCTGTGCTAGCATTTGCCATGTGCTCCTTGTGTGTTCAACCACAGCTCGTGGTACTCCGCTAAATGATTGCTGCAGATGAATAGGACAAAAAGGTGGAAACCAACTCGTGTAAGATTAGGATTTCACATCCCGTTACCCTGACAGGGTTTGCAAAGCTGATTTCTGTTACCATCTCATGAAGCGGAAATTTCAATCACAATAACTAAGTGACTCCAGGTAATGAATTTCACTGACCGAAGCTAAAAGCAACTTTCTCTCTTCAGAGGAATGAAACTAAAGGAGCTTTTCAGCCAAAGTAGCAGAGTTTGTTACATCAGGTATGAGAAGGAAAACAAAACAATTGTTGGGGTGACCAACAAACCGTTTCAGACCCGAACGGCTCACTTGTAAATGACGTAGTGGTAGAGATCAACAAGAAACTAAAATGCAGAGATGTCAGGAAGTATTCTCCCTTGTCCAGCTTTACCTAAGCACCAGAAATCAGCAAGCTCAGCTGGCATAACAGATCGTGCTGCCATTTATATAATGTAACTCATTTCATAGGCATGAATCCAAAGGATTCAGCTGAAAATGGTAATTGATAAGAACAGCTACAGTTCTTATCGTATTATGCTTGCCAATAAGGAAGATCCCTTGGGTTTGCAATGGCCATGAATTTGCATTTGTCACTTTCTTCAGCCAGGTTTTGAAGGGTGTAAATCACTAGCTTGAGACATAGGAACAGAGAATTATTTGGCATTAGCAGTCTAATGGTGAAGGTGAGCTCTCACAACTGTTGGTATCATGCTTTATCACTGTACCGGAATAAAATGCGACCCCAGCGTACATTACAGAAATAGGTCAAATGAGAACAGGGTTTTTAGTATGTGTGCACAGATTCTTATGATCTTCAACACTATCTCTTTCAATCCCTTCATTTTCACTTAAGGCATAATTCTATCCGAAGACAGATCAACCTCTCCAACCCCGACTTCAACATCCAGCATGTTCAGAAACAGGAGCAACTGACGGGGATTGGCCGCATTAAACCAGAGCTGTATAAACAAAGATCAGTGGACACGGATGATGGCCGGAGGAGTAATAGCAAGGCATGTGGAAAACTGAACTTTATTCTGAAATATGATTGTGATTTGGAGCAGCTGATAGTGAAGATACACAAGGCCATCAACCTGCCAGCAAAGGACTTCTCTGGAACTTCAGATCCGTATGTGAAGATATATTTGCTTCCTGATAGGAAAACAAAACACCAGACTAAAGTGCACAGAAAAACCCTAAATCCAGTATTTGATGAAGTTTTTTTATTTTCTGTCCCATACAATGATCTGAACACAAGGAAACTCCATTTCTCTGTGTATGACTTTGACAGATTCTCCAGGCATGACTTGATTGGCCAAGTGATAGTGGATAATTTTTTAGATTTGGCAGATTTTCCAAGAGAATGTAATATTTGGAAGGATATTGAATATGTCACCAATGTAAGTATTATCATTTTTCTTCTTGCAAGTGTTTTTATTTTGTTAATCTGTTTATAACTGAAATTGTCTGATACATTTATGAAGGAAAATATTCTGTTCTGTCTCTTTCTCAAGCTTTGACCTTAATCCAAGGTCATTTGCAGTCCTTATTTCTCATTCTGGATGTATTAAAGAATGTCTTATGTGGGTTTAGTCATTGCCTTGCTGATTGGGTAGAAAAGATGGATAATGTTTTTCTCTTAATCTTACTTAATCTAAAACTTACTTAAGGAAATACTACTTTTCCTATTTTGCCTGTTTTTCTGTGTTTTGCATGATTTGCCATATAAATCACAACATACTGCTCAGCCAGAACTGCAGATTCAGCATTTCCTATGTGGTGATCTTCAGTCCTACAGACGACAATATTCACATGAAATGACATCACGTCTATAATCCAAACAGACTTCAGACTTTGCTGTTCCATGAAAGCAGTGAAACACACTGATTTGGTTTAACTCTTTCTTTGGCATCCCTTTGTTAGATAGGGAAATGAGAAACTTATAAAATGAGTCTACATTTCTGTCATCCCAATGTCTCTGCTATTAAATTATACACAGGAATCCAATTAGTGTTTAGGTACAAACCCACAAAACATACTTTTGGAAAAGAAAGAGCTTTCTTCTCAACGCGTGTGCCAACCTTATTGCAATGCTATTAGAAATTAATCACATGCATCCTATGGAGAGTAGACCTTCAAGGAGAATGATATATTGGAGAAATCCACAAAGGTGAAGTTACTAGTGCCAAGCGTTGGTCAATATTTCATTTGCTTTATCTGACTATGCTCAAATGGAGTGCACATTTTGGACTCAAACTTCATTAACAGTAAGATCAAAGCATCAATTTGTTAGACTTCAGTTCAGGAAAGCATTTAAGCATATGCTTAGCTGAGTGTAAGAAGCCTCTGAAAAGCAAAGGATATTCTGAGAGAAGTACATCCCTGAATTCAGGTCATCATTTTACACCTCTGTGGTCTGGTAGCATGCCTGCTTACATCAATTTTTTGTTGTTGTTATGAATTTCCTCTTGAAAGTTGATATTGTCCTTGTTTTAAGGTGATTTCTCAGTCAGTGTTACATATTCGTGTGTGGAACGTGCTGTGGACCTGCTGCACAATCTTCTTCCACACTAGGATGGAGCTGCAGCAGCAGCAGCAGCAGTTCCCTCGCTCAAGACACAGGCGGGGGCACAGGTGGGGGCATGGACACAGTGTCAGAGAAGGATGAACCTGTCTTTTCTATGAGAAGTTACTGCTCTTCAGCCGCAAAGGAAAAGTAAGAACCTGACAGAGCAGATGACAGTCATTCCAAGTGAAAGCCTGCCTTTGCACAGCATTAAGTGTCCCAAGATCAACTTTTCAGCTTTACAATCAACTGAAATTTGAATGTACGTGCTCACTGGCGTTACTTTGCTATGTACTAGTCCATTTTCCGTGCTTTAACTTAGGTGAAAGATTGGCTCTGGTATTTTCTTCTTAATCACTTCCTCTTCCAGATATACGTGATGCAGCATATAGTTTGTATTCATATTTTCTGGAATTTCTGAAATTGGAATTAGGACTGAAACATGCAGGAGGCATTTATTAATTTCTGCCAGCATTAATTCCCGTGTGAAGTGTAACCTTGTTTATCCAAACAGAACACATGACCTGCTGCCTAGACTTGTCTCTGGGTTTTCAGCTCACAGAGACCTTTTCAAAGCAAATGACACACAGTACATAGGAGACACAATCCAATTTTGGCTAACGTGAGTTCTGAGATAATAGCATGAGATAAATGCAAGAGTGGAGTCCTCAGCTTACTAATTAACATTTCCAAAATGTCAAAGGTTAGAACTTACTCCACAAAGTTATGAGAAACCCTCCAAGCTTCATTTAAGAAGCCACGTTTCAGCACACTTTCGTGTCACTGTAGCTTAGGTATCTTGCAGCCCGACAGCAGAATCTGAATCCTACAAGCTACTCAGTGAAGCTCCTGAAGTGAATAGTCCTGTGTCTGCACTCCAGGCAGCAGGCAGTATTAGTGAATCTCTGAAAGAAATTTTAGCAAATTTTGAGCACTGTCAGGCAGATTGTGGTTGCAAATAGAATCTGTACCCACTGTAACATGTTTTCAATCATTTTATCTTTGAATGTCCTCTTGTTTCAGATAATAATAATAATTACAAAACAGAGAAATGCTGAGCAGACTTACTGAAGGAAATGCACTCAGTGTGAATCAACAAAGACTGCAGCACAGGAGGGATAAACCAAGGAAGTGTACTAGAGAACGGCAAGGGCCACACAACTGCACATAACAAGTTTGTCAGTTTTCCGAAGCGTGCATTCATTTTAATTCCTCGTGTGTCTTATTGCACTGCACAGCTAGTGATCCCAAAGGCCTTTAGTTGACAGTTTCCATTTTATTATATTCTAATCCAATTTGACAGAGTAATATAAAAGAATGCATCAAATCCTTCTCTGCCTAGCAAAATGGCCTACTTCAAGTGAGCACTGCAGATGATGCCTGAAATGTCAGCTTTACTGCAAACAATGCCATTAAATTGACCTATTATGCCACAAGCTTTCTTCTGTTTTCTAATAACACTGCAAGAAATTTTTTTTATCCCAAACCACCAGTTTTGATTCTTTGGACTATAACATCTGCTACCAGCCCAGAATTTGAAATTATTTCATAACACAGATGTGTACCAGCATAAAAATCTTCTACGAGCAATTTGCCCCCAAACACAGCTCAAAATGATTGTTCTTCTAATCCCAGGTCCTCTGAACAGAAAATGTCTCTCCTGCAACACGGACACTTTTTTCAACCCAAAGAAAGCAGCAGCGGGCTGTTTAATGGAAGAAATAATTACATGGATCAATTTTAAATGAACGTGAAATGAACTAGATAAGCTTTTTTGCATTTCTACCAGACAGATTACACTGGTTTCTGGCTCATAAAAATAAAATTAAAAAAAAAAAAGGCAATCTTTTTGTTTTCAGGCTGTGTTTCAGTAGTTGCTAGTTTTGTTGAGTAGCCACTAATGCTGCTAAATGAGACCAGGTCCATAATCTGCCACTTCCTGGCACCAGCCGCAATCTATAGAGCACTGCTTATCTTCAACAGCGTACAGATCCTGTAGCTGGCAGTATGTCAACTACGTCCTCCTACTCTGCTTTTTACAAAATGTTTAGCTTGTCAAGATATTTTAGCTAGTAATTCTAAAATTTCTGTTTTGGAAAGTTGCTGGGCTTCAGAAAGCAATGACATTGAGCAAGATCTCAGAAAAGTATTTAAAATATTTTAAATGGTTAACGAAACTTTCTGAGCGAACAGTTTGGTCTCTATGTCTCTGTGTATGAATTCAAATCCAAACCATCAGTGTCAAATGCCGTATCTACTCCCTTAGGACTGTAGCGGTAAATGGGAAACACTAGTTGATTTATTTTTTTTTACAGAAAAGATATCCAGTATTAACCTGATGGTCCATTGGTTTGAAACAAGTAGGCTTTGGCATCAGGGGGAAGTTGTTGATACGGATATGTACATATTTGATAACATACTGAATTACAATGATGACAATTCAGTGCGAGTACCTAACAGCCTTGTAGCTCCACAGGCGTGGTCAGAAACAGTAAGAATCTTGAAATATCACTGAAACCTCAACATTCTTTTGAGTTTTGAGATTAGTTTAAGAAAAAGATAATTCAAAGAATTTGTGTATGTCTGTATATACCACTTGAGGTTTACAGAACCCTTGAATTATGGCCATCAGTGTTTCCAAGAGAACTTTTTCAGTATGAAAATTTTTCTACAAAAAACACACAAAAGAAACAAAGACTAAAAATAAAACATACAAAAAAACCCCAACACAATCATGTGTTGGCACATTCTTATTTGGAATTCACTTCTGTTGTAATAATTAAAAAAATTTTGAAAGTTGAAATAGGAACAAAACATCCTGGCTTTTATCAAACCAAGATGTTTCAAGTCAAGTGAAGGATATTCTGCTTCAAAATGGAAATATCTCAGATTTCCTTATGAAATTAATATCCTGGTTTCGACACTGGGGTTCTTCCCCAAGCCATCAATGCTGCACATTCTTGAGCTCTTTTGTCTCTGTATCATACACGTTTCTCTGGTGCAACAGCACCAGAACAGCAATAGTGTATGAAGAACATTTTCCTCCACACATTAGTCATATGCTAAAAAATGTTAAGCCCTAATACTAAATTCCTGGTTTTCTAGATTAGTCAAAGAGTCTGTAAGTATCCCTGTTCTACACATCCCCCTTCTCCTTTCTTCTCATACTACTCTGACTATTCTCTTTTTCCAGTAATCTCTCTCTAAACCATGGTCCTGTAGATAGCCTTCAGTGAACCAGCTCACAATAACATACACACTGCACAAGCATCAAAGCCAAAATGTGATCCTGGGCAGCCAAGCCCACTCTTCAGTTATACCATCTGAAATTCTTAGTGGGAGCTGCAGAAACAAAAAATTCTTCAAGATGAGCAAAGAGCACTCACACAGTATTAAGGCTAAAACAGCTGTATTAAGGTGATCTTGGCTATAACCACTCTGCACACAATTCAAGACTAGACTCTACCATAGCCTTTCTTCTACAGGGTTATATAACTCTCAGTTCAAACATGTATTTAGCAGGCAGGGGGAAAAAAAACCCCAAACACTTCAAACACACATTTAATTATTGAACAGGTTTTGGAATGCTTACTTTGTCTTTTCCTTTCTAACAGAGGTCACAGAAAGCATTTCAATAGCTTACGGATTAATCAAAATTTCTGAAAAATCCTACTATTTAAATTTAGTTTCAATATTTGGAGACAAATTTAAAAGTATTCTTTCCTCTGAACATGCTGTGCTTCTGTGAAAAACCTCAAGCCATTTTTAGTTCTTTAATCCCCACAAGATATCACAGCCATCAGGCATCTTTCTCAACCGAACAGGGTATTTCAGAGTGTTACAGTTTTCCTCTGTGTACAGTCTGTTTACCCAGCTCTCCTGTTATTTTCTGACGGTGTTATATTTAAGCAGTGCGTGGACTTCTTTTGTTATTGTGTATTATTTACTTAGGGACTAAGTGTAACTGTGCTCCAAAGTCTTACCAAGACATACTGGATATTGTGCCCCCTGGACACCACACCTGACAGGCTGGCATCCTAACACTACCTAAGATGTGTGCTTGCTGGAGTACAGTCTTGACTTCATCTGTTCTAGTACACCTGTGTCCCAGGTAGAAAAGAAAGTGACACCATATACAGGTTTTTCTTCTTACCAAAAGATTTGTCTGTCCCCTTTCAAACACTTGTCAAAGGATGATGGCACCTGTCCCACAGTTTAACCATTCCAGGATCTTTCCAGAGTCCTGTTACAGAGGATAAAACATCACCTATACAGAAAGCAGGAATTACAGTATCATAACTGTAGTGCTTCAGAGACATGAGGGGTGTTGTGCTTACAGAGCTAAATGACAAATCTTGCCAAAATTAAGATAAGGCTAGACCATTTCCTAAGTAATCACATGAGGGCTCTCTTCAGACCTCCCCACTGCCTTTGTGGGAGGAAAACATTGGACTTGGCAGCTGAACAAGATGATCTATCTATCTATCTATCTATATCTATCTATCTATCTATCTATCTATCTATCTATCTATCTCTTTTCTAGCTTTTCTTGTAGCCTAGGAGACTTTTAGCAGTTAATCATGTAGTTGGAAAGAAATAAAAGATGAAACAACTGAATGGACATAAGTGAGAGTAGAAACTTTAAAAGACAGACATGATTTGGTTATATGGTCAAAAGTATAATTCCAGATATTGTAGTGTCTCTAATTGTACCTGGGAGGCCTCAGAGATGTATGTGACGGGTTTTTTCCCTTCAATTCTAAGCCCTTTCAGAGCGTGAGGGACACTTCCAAGGCCCTGTAGAAAACCTTGCTTAGATTTCTGCAGTAAGATACATAGCTACACTCTTCCTTCTTTCACTCTGTGAAAAATAGCTTACTTGACAGACAAACTATCCAAGGGAAGAGGGACAGAAAGGCATCGTTCTTTTATGGTACGTGAGCTATTTTTCTGAGAGCAAAGCTAAAGAAATAGTGGCAAAACTGAGGACCTATAACCTCACTTAAAGCTTTTTCATCAAGATTTATCAGTCCCAAGTTTACTAGCTTTTTACAGCAGAAATCTTCATTTGATATGACTATTAATTATTTGCTTTGTCCTCATTCATACACATTTCTCTAAACATTCAGAAGGAAATAGGTGTATCAAGAATAATGTGTAAAGTGTTTCCTTGAAAAACAAAAAAAATATCTAACAGGCCACTGCAACATCACTTTTGCTTGCCTGGGTAGGATTACATAACAAACACATGCAAACCTTCAAATGCTCACTGGGCCTCACAGTGTCAGGGAATTTGTAATGCACACTCATATTCTAGAGTCATGGCTACAGTAACTTATGTAGTTCACAGGGGTAAACGAAGCCTACAGTCATTTGCAGTGTCTGAGCCTTCCTAGGTCTCCCTAGCAGAGAATTACAATGAGTATTTCACACCATGTACTCTGGTGAAGTGATGTGCTCAGGCGATGCCACTGCATTAGTAATGTTTGTGGTATCATGACATTGAGATTGTATAGCTACATGTCTCTGGCACCTTAGTGCTCAGTGAAACACCTTGCTCTATTTACCCAAGAAAAGAGTAGTCACGACCTACAGCTTACCTCGGTGAGTCCTTAATCATTCACTACTTCTTCATCAGACAAACTCAAAATTAAATCGACATACACCATCTGGAAGAAGATTTACAACTAGTGATGGTATTTTGTTGTAATGGGCAGGGAAGCAGAAAACAACTGACAGCTGGAGGCTTTCACAGTTGATTATATGAACTATTGGGATAAAATTCCCCATTCAGATTCTTGGGCCAAATCTGATGTCTTAAAAATAGTGGTTTATCAAAACATCAGAAAATAGAACCTTGCTTGCCAAGCAACCAATTGCTAACAGCCACAGTACGAGTGACTGAAATCCACTGCTCGTCCTAAGTAACATTCTGTCTTCCATTTCCTACAGGAAAATTGTTTTTAAAAGAGCAGGGAATGGGAGATTAGCAATAGTGTGCAATACCTAATATTTTCTGTTCATACAGGAACGGCTACTCAGACACTATGAAAATTAACAAGAGCAAAAGAAAAATTCCTCATACTGTATTTTGTATCTTTTTTTTTTTTTTTCAGAATTCACTTGTTTTCTTTTTAAAAGCATGCCAGGATTTTATAAATATTTGTAAAAGCTATCTGTGGTTTAATCAACCATCTGATCTACATTACCGCAACTCTTCCAAATAACCCCAACAATAAAACAAATAAGTATGCACCAAAGGGAAACAAAAGTGTGCACAAAAAAGATAGGAAGAAAACAACAGACTGGTCCTGGGCCCCCTAGAGAGTTATTTATGATCATTGGGAAGAAAGGAGTCACTCTAAAATAATGAAAAACCTTTCAATGTCTGTATTCCCTTGAGCACAGAATCCTACAGTAAATGTTACTCTAATAAACTTCACTCTGTTGGGACCACAATATTTTATGGAGGTAGAAATAAGTACTACTCAGGATGAGATCTTGACTACTGTAAAGACAGGGAAAGAATTCTCACCGAAGCTCAGATTTCATGCGTGTCCTTTTGCTATAGTTTGGAAATGGTGTCTTGGGAATAAAACAAAAAAAGACACATAGAATCATCATCGAATCATTCCATCTAGAAGAGACCTTCAAGATCATCAAGTCCAACCTTATTCCCAGCCCTATCAAAACCACTAAACCATGTCCCTAAGCATGTAACTAAATAACTTGAGATGTACATCAGAAAATTCACTAGAACAGCAGAACAAACAAATAACCATACTTCCATTCCTTTCTGCGAAATAAATTCATGGCAATGACCCGATCAACAAAGACTTAAATCTTCTCCTCCTTCCCAAAAATTTGATAGCTAATATATGAGTGAGCTATCAAATGTTGGGGAAGGAGGAAGCAGGTAGAAATCTCTCATCAGAAATTACATGAGTTCTGCATCCACATTTTCATCTTTTGACTGGCTGCATCAGTCCTAGGAGAATGAAAACAAGAATAGATAATATAGACCAGACCCTATCCCTGGAGTCATTCAAGGTCAGGCTTGATGAGTATCTGAGCAACCTGATCGAGCCGAAGATGTCCCTGCTTACTGCAGGGATACAGCAGTAGATGCTCATTCACTTCACCCCCATCCAGTCACACTCTTGTTCTTCTCACAAAATTATTTATGTCAGGAAACTTTCCAGTGCTAAAGCAGCACACACACACAAAATGATACTATCCTTCGTTTCAGTCTTGCTCCGAAAGTTATGAGTCAGGTAAAGTTATGGTCAGAGTTAACTACACTAAATTCTTTCAAAATCATACTTCCAAAAAATTGTCAGGCACTTTTAAGGTGTCGAGTACCCAAAATAATTGATAATTGCCGAAGTAACAAAGAGTTCCAAAGTGAACTCTCCATTTGGGACAACTCACAACTTTGATTTAATTTCAAAACTATCAAATTATTCACATTAAAAGCAACTAAACTGGAAATTTGAGAAGGCATCTGAATGACTGCAAGTTACTGTTTCCTAAATCACACACAGACTTTCAAAAAATGCTATTTTTTTCCTACCCCTTGGCTAATATGTGCTTAATAACACTAGTTATTCTGAACATAAACAAAACCAGGTAGAAGTCTGGGCAGCTGACTGCACTCACCTCACACAAACGCACATGATGCCATGAGGAACAGAGGGAAACAAGCCACAGGAAAAAAAATCATTTCCCCTCTAGGTACATTTCACAGGTAGCATGTGTAAAGTAAAATAAGTCTTCTAGGAGGGGGAAGTTCTGTTAACTCACTTTTTGGACTTAAAGCACTAAAGCACTTCTATAGTTAGCACTCTCTTTATCTCATATCTTAAACTGCCCTCTGTGCATTCTTATAAGAGAATACATGCTCACCGAAGTGGTCCTAAAATTGCCTGCACTAAACATCTAAATATAATAGGGAGGCAGGAGGATATCTGCTAGAGAACAAGTATTACAGAAAAAGAACTGTTATCACACTCTGCACAATCACATCTTCCCCTGCTCACTCTGTAGACACCTGGAAGATACACTTGATTTTAGAGTCTGTGTTTTCTAAAATGGATTTCTGTCTTCTTCCTTCCCTTCAGCTTCCTCACAGACTTCAGTTTTATTTTAAAGCTTTGTTTCTTTGCACAGCTCCAAAGTAGATGTAGTACTGGATCTGTAAAGTGCCTAGCAGCTTCAGGATTAAAATATTCTATTCATTTGCAAGGTAGGTGAGTGATACACAGCAGCAGCATAAATTCTCCTTCATTAGATCTGCATAGCCAGTGTCCTAATGGCGATAGTTCAGAACTGTCTATGAAGAAAAGAGGGTAGATGACTTTACATGAGCTTTTGGGCAGCATCAGCAATTAAGATACTAAGAAACACTGAAACATTCCCAGCATTGTGTAAGAGAAGTATGAAAGGTAACTCCTCGTTGCTACACCACCACAGGTTCCATGGCATTGATCCAGGAGGTGAGTCAGGGAGGTTTGCCCTGAAAGGGTCAGATACCACCACGCGTATTGGGATGTTCTACAGTTGACAAACTGTACCCTGCAGTCTGTTATGAAATTGTTAGTAGCATCTCTGGAAATCTGCCTACCTTCTCTCCTCTGTTTCCCACAAGCACTGAAAAAAGAACCACCAAAACCCCAATTTCTCTCCTGGTTAAAATGTGAAGTTTTCTTTGTAGCATGGTTTGAGAAATAAAGGATGAAAGCAGCCCTCTATTTCACAGTTCTGGAATGACATTGTCATGTTATCATTAATTTTATTGTAATTGTATTTTTTTCTTCCTCCCTCTATTACTTTAATTCCCATTGTATGTGAAAACTGGAGAGATTCTCTGGTATAAAATGAGACAGTTTTGCAGCATTGAAGATTTAAGATTTTGACATATTTAGTAGGATTAACCTTAGTGTCCATGATTATATTATTCCATTTAAATCTCAATTAAAATGGAATTGCTGTTCATGGACAATCAAAGCTGTACAACTGCCCACCTTTTCACCCAAGGCATTACCAGAACATTGCTAGCAGTGCAATAGTCTCTTGGCTGCTTCACTTTGAAATTTGCAGCGATTTTCTTTTCTGTATGGCCCATTAAGTAAACAAAACTTTTACAGACATTGCTTTTCTATTGTTAAAAGTGGGTCATTTTATAGAGAAGTGTTACTAGTAAAACACAAGTTGTGAAATTTTGTTGTGCGTTCCGTCTAATGGAAGGTTACATGGAATGCTCTCAGACATTTTCTTAAGACATAATCCCTTATAAACATTTCTCTTACATTGGCACTTTCTGTGGTTGGTGAATTGGAGTGTGGTAGGGCATCAGTGTTACTGGTAATACAGATCACAAGCCAACTTCTTGTATATAGTTGCACCACTTAATAGTCCATCTCAAAGGTAACAGGATTTCAACATCAAGGCACTCTAGAAAAAAAAAAATACTTTTCAGAAGAAAAAAAAGTATTGTCAGAGGTTCCCAGCCTGCAGATGTGCATGGCACAACATAACGAAATTGTCTCTAGAGAAACAAAACACATAGATAAACTATTACTTACTAAAGTCTGCTTTAGGTATACCTTATTAACAGGGATAATAATTCTTCTACTACTTTTCAGTGGGCTGAGAAGCCAAAAGACACAGAGAGAGACAGGAGACACCAGAGATTTCACTGAAATTGAATTTTATTTCTGCATATCACAGGAATTTTTAGATTATTAGACAGAGTTTGGATTAATGGCAATGTGCTGTTCACTACTTGCTTTAGTGGTCTGTGAAAGGAGCCCATTATGTCTGAGCAGACTGATCCCCTCCTGGCCTTCCCAGGGCATGTATAGATAGGTGTGTAGCAGAACACCATATCTTCTCTAATGAAATTAGATCTGGGATGGAATTACACAGCCAATGGCAGAATCCAACAAGAGAGACCTGATTTTTTTTTTTTTAAATAAAAACCTTTTCATATCTCAGAGAAAAGGTCTGGAATGGCAAGAAAGACATACTACTGCAACAGAGAGTTTGACATTAGCTTTGTATTTTTTAAGAACACTAAATTATTTGGACCATTCTCATAAATTCTTCATAAAACAAAACTGTGAAGCAAACTTTTACTTAGACTAAAAGTAGATACAGGTTTATAAAAATAGTCTTTCTTTATTACCCACTTTGCATACAACCTGTGCTAAGCCTGAGCAGCATGGAACTCAATACAGAACACCTAATGTAAGTATAATCAATATATGCACAAATCACTAGAGGTGCTTAGGTGCTTATGCAGACTAAAAAGAACATGTGGTTTGTTGTTTTTTTTTCCTGGCACTGTGACTCTCTCCCATCTTTTTTTAGCACTACCCAGATACTTAATTTCTCTCCTTTTCAGAAGGATGTGCTCAGAATGCGTGATATAAAAGATGGCTGCTTTACACAACACAAAATGCCTCCACTGAGAATGACATTCAGTGCTAAGGAAAGGTGAGGAACTGTTAGTAGGGCCCAGAGCTTTAATGTCATCTCATTTCAGCAGCATGTCTGTATTAGATTTTTTTATAATGGCCACTTTGCAAGATTTTATCCTGAATTAAGACTGTGTCAGCAGGGCACAAGGGCTGACTGCTCCCTCAGGGCTGGGACACCAGGAGCACCCTGGTGCTACTGGGCAGGACCTTGCCAGCCAGGTCCCATCCCACCACCCCGTCCAGGAAGCCTGGCAGGCCAGGGAACTGAGACGGAAGCCCCTGGCAACAGTCAGCTCCCTGGAGATGGGCCAAGCAGGCCCAGGAGGTGTCCCATGCCTGGCCCGGCGCAGTGGGGCACTTGGCCAGGCAGGGCAGCTCTGTGGGGAGCTGGAGACCACCGACTGATGGTGTCACCACAGCAGGGACCAGCAGCCCAGGCTGGGCTGAGAGGGGCCCCTGGGCCATGAGCAGGGTAGAGTGAAGCTCTGGTGAGCGGTCAGGTCCAGAAAGGTTGTTAATGCCCTCAGGCCCTGGCGTGCTGATTGCTTTCAGCCCCTTTACATGGACAGATAAACCAGTGGGGTTAGAAGACAGACCATCTTCCGATATTTTAGTGGAGCTGCAAGTTCACGTGCAGCCATTGTAACTGAAGGTAGAGTGAAAGGCCAATCCATTAATTTGCATACAGATTTAGTTTAAATTGACAATTTCATTTTATCACTCTAGGAAATAAAATTAACAGGGAAGATATTTTGGATTAAAATACTTTGATCAGTTGTTGTTAAATACAGCTTCCTCCCTTGCATTTTTTCTTGGATGAATTTGGAATTTTTGTTATTAGTGGGATATTCACATATACATTGAAGCAAGAGGTAGCTGACAAAGAATTTTACATGTTAGAATGGATTTGCTGCTTCATCTTCTTCAACCTCAAGTTTGCTTCGAGATAGTGAACACTTAACATGTAATTTATCTTTCTCTTCCTACAACAAGCCAGCATTTAGCCTTGAAACCATAAGGGTTTATCTTCTCTTTCCATTTGCATGATGTTCATCAAGAGTTTTCTTTTAAGTCAGCAAGGTTGGCCGACCCAGATTAGCCTGTATGGTAAGATACTCTGTAAGATACAATGACATTAACCTCTGTTTGTTTGGGTTTTTTTTCAGACTCAGTATTTCACCAAAAAACAGTGAAGTCTAATCCAAATCAATTACAGCCTGTTGAAAAACTATTGGGTTTGACATGACAGATACTGGCGGACATTCATTGAGAGCTTTAGTCCTTACTTTGGGAAACTACTGCCCATTTTGCCAGATTGCACTGTTAGATTGTTTTGTGAAACTGCCCTCAGTGAGGTGTCCCCTGTCTGCCTAACCTAACTGTCTTTCCATTTTTACCGTCTTCACCTAATATCAAAACTCTTACATTTCCCAGCTGAAGCTTTCCCTCACATTTCCTTCTGAGAAAACAGTTGCCCTCCAAACATCTATTCCCATATAGAACCATTTAGATTTCATTGCTGTTCCCAAGCTTGTCAACATTTCTAAAGCACCACTGCTCTGCAGTGGGAAAGGTTTGAGTCAGCTCTGTGCTAACATACTCTCCTCTAAAGCTTTACTATTGTGAAATCAAACCCACCTTCAACAGGCTTCCCTTTCAAAAGACTTGAAGTACAATACCACGCATGGCCACCTGTGAACACTGACACGGTGGAGTACACGGAAGTGGGATAATACCCTGAAGTGGTACATACTGTAAGAAAAAGAGGAATAAATCTGTCCCCAGCACCTTGCTTAGAAACCCTGTCTTACCTGTTATGACATTTTTGTTTTTAAACATTAGATCAGGAAAATGTAATTTTCTCTTTCTCTCAAGCATTCTGTGTCCTACACACACATACTCACAAACTCTGCCTCCCAGTAACATCAAAATGATAAAAAGCAGCCTGCAGTGCCTGTAAAAAAAAAAAGGGCAGACTTTTTGTATTATTTAATCTAGACTGAACTTTGTATTTTGCAGAAAGCAACAAGTCACAGAAGTATTGCAAAAAGCAGCACCGATTCCAGAAAACAAAATAGGTTTTAGAGGAAGAGTTTAACTTGCAAGGAGAAACTTTAACTTCAATTAACTTCTTTCTCTGACCAACGATGCCATCTAGCAAGCCTTCAGGAACAATTCTGTACACACCCTTTCCTCCTCTTGATAGCTGTTGAGGAAGTTAAAAATTACTTATATTACCTTTCTACACAAGCTTCATTTTCAGAATACCTCATTTGGGGTTTTCCTGGGAAATCAATTTCTGACACGGCCACACACACATAAACAGGACTATAAGGACAAGTGCTACAACTTTTCCAATCATGTCTCTGCTAATTTCATTAGCTCAATTGAGACTAGGTCCCCAGTTCATCAATTTAGTTTAGAACAAATTAAGGCATTATCTCTATCTCAATAGCTACAGGATAATTCATTAGATTCACTTTTAGGCCCAGACTCCACAAAATACTTTACTTGTAGGGAACGGAAAATCTCTTGTAAAGGATTCAAAGCCACTAAAATCTACAGGATTTAAGCCTATGTTTAAAAATAAGTATGTGTATGAAGTTTATCCTAACTTAGTGGAGGCTTTTTTTTAAGTAAAAATCTTATGACAGAATAATTTATCAATGAAGTCTTAAATGACTTTCAGTCCCTATGAAGTACAGCATAAAGTTGTGGTACTCAGAACTGGTCTGTTGGACAAGACGTCTGTCTGACTATAAGGTGTTTGAGAATATCTTAGAGAAAAGGTAATAGCAACTCTGTTGTGTTATTAGTTTTGCATTACTGATATAAATCCTAATAGAGAAAAATTAGTTAAGCAGCAAAGTTGAACTCAGCTGTCAGAGGATTTTTTTGGTTTTTAATTAGAATGTTCAACACCTTCTGTTGGCTGTCTTTTTTTTCCCCCTTGTAAGGGTTTTTTGCTTACCTCGTGATACTTTTGACTGTATTAGTCATGCAAGAATTTCTCAGGTCCAGCATTTTTATCAATTTGTGCTAAGTAGCAAATGCTGTGCTACAGACGAGCCACGGAGAAAGTATGAGAGATTCAAGGTGCACTTTCTTATTCTCCCTTTCTCTGCATCCTGTTAGACTTTGTGCAGTTGCATTGGGCATAAAAGCTGATAGCCAGTCTGTAACTTAAAATGAAAATTATACTGTGTACCCAAATCAGGACAAAATCCAGTGAATTACATGTGAACCCTTCATCTTTCTTATATTCCTTCACTGAAATGTAACCAAACTTCAGAACTGCTTTTTAACATTGTTTTCTAATAGGTGAATTTAGACTCATTTTCACACATCCAGCTCTGAAAGCTTCTTCACTTATTTGCTTTATTCTTTTAAGAAAATTATGAATAAAAGAAATAAAGACAATGAAATGCAAAAAATGGAATCGCACCAAGAAAATAATACAGTTTGTAAATTAACTTAAAACTTGAAATACATCTTGACATTGATGCATTGAAAGAGTAATTGTAAAAGATAGGCCATTCCTATTTTCCACAAACTTTACTTAATCGTAGATACAGTTTCTTTGAGGCATTACTCGAGTTATGGTAGGGGTTGGAAGGGACCTCTGGAGGACAATGAGAAGTATCATTCCATTAATTCCAGGAAAGATTATGAAATAACTAGGAAGATCTTTTGTTTGTTTGTTTAAAATACCACTAATACTCCTCATCCAGGAGGGAAAATAAAAAGATGATTTAACTAAATACTGGTAATCAAGCATTTCTGTGCTTCAGAAGCTCATGTGATACAATCTCATTTGATGAAAGCTCTGTTATTTTTCTGTTTTCCAGTGACCTTTGCAGAGATATGTGTAACTGCTGAAGGAGGTAGGATGCAAAGTTACCTACCAGTGCCTGAGCTGTACAGCTCTGACATAGCAGTAAGAATTTATAAAATCTCTAAATTCATTAGTGCCTTGAAAACCTCTTTCAAAAGTTAGCAACTTTAAATAAAATAAGCAAGGGCATCACTGCCATCACGGCTTCCATTAACGCTAAGGTGATGAGATGCATAGAAATACATCTGAGCAGCTCACAATCCATAACGAGCATTATTTCTGGAACATACTAGAAAAGTAAAAAAGTAGTGTCTGTCTTTGTATAGATGGGGAATTGAGGAAGTTTTCTTCCTCACAATGGGAAGGATAAGTGAAATCTCCTGTTCCCCAGGTTATAGGTATCAAGCTCCAGCTGAGCACTAGGAAAATTTCAGAGATCTATTATTCCTCCTGCAATGTTAAGTGCAGGTGGTAGCCAAGAGAAATTTCTCTTGGATGTGCTGACATCACTTTAGCCTGTAGGACTTCCTACAGCATCACCTTCTCAAACAGCACTTTGATCCTCTCACAGTCAAAGTGTGTCTGTGACAGAGTTTGTTGCAGCAGGTCTGCTTCCAAGTATGAGCCATCAAGAGACACTAACCAGGGTGAGTCATGTCAGCTACCTTGATATTGCCACAACCTGTATTAGCATTACAACTGCCATGAAACACTGATCTTTAGAATGGAAAAGATGATAGTTGATAGTCAAGTCAGGGTTAAAAGCCCGTAATTACTGACAAAGGGTCCATAATATCAGCTTTTTCCTTCATTTACAGCATCTGTCTCCAGTAACAGCACAAGGAGAGGACATATTTTGGAATGAATGTACATTACTCTTTTCCCCTTCCATGAGCTGAGAACTAAAGTGAAGATGCTTCTCCTGAGCAAGGGGTTGGATTGAATCACGCAACCTCTAGAAATCCCTTCCAACACATTTTTCTACAACTCTGTGACAGCAATTCTTTCCATCCTGCATGTGTCCCCTTCTAGTTTATGGAGCTGCATAAAGTGCTTGCATAGTCTCTGGGCATTGGTCTATACAGCAGCTAGCTCAGACAAACTGCTAGGTTCTGTTCCAAGATATTTTCACTTACCTTCTGCATCATCCACCACCCTTCATTTTTTGGTGACTGGCACAGGAGGAGCCAGCCTGGGAGAGGAAGGAAGCTATTGCACGAAGCTAACTGGGCAAAATATACGTATTCCACAACAGCTGTATCTCCCTTCCTTATAAAACCTCGAACCTAGATTGGAATTTGGTGATCAGAATAACACTTTTCAGTCAAGAGTGAAATACTGGGTTTCAGGAGACAGGTCTATGAAAGTACCAGTTCATTGCTCAGTCAAAAAAATTCAATTCAGATCCCCAGAAACCATTTTCAGTGCAGATCCCCAGAAACCATTTCATACAATCCCTCATTCACTAGATAAAAGATTTGGATTTCCTTAAAAAAAAAAAAAGCTTGGTAACTGCAGACAGGGTTTGCTCATTTTCTACCTTTCTGAAACCCTGATGCTGTTGACACAGGAAATCATTGCAAATCATTCCGTTGATGGAATAGGTGGATATACTTGAGGGACCCTGTCAGCACAAGGCACAAGAAGTAATGGCCTTACTCATGGTGGATCTGGTGGAGACCGTCCCATAGCCATAGTGACTTCACACCTATCACATCTGAATTTACACAAGCTAGAGAGTTACATACATTGTATTTTTCTGTGAACCCCTCCATGGGTATCTTCCTGCAGACCAGAAAGAAAGGCAGAGTTCTGTTGCAGCTTGTCAACAATACACAGAAACCACTAAAAAACATAAAAGAGAACAAAGGTATCCCAGTGCCTCATGCTGCAACTCATCACTTAAACATGCTGCTTCTTCTTCTCCAAGGACTGACTGCCAGAAACTATGATCACATTTACTTGAGAACTTTGGTGGTCTAGCAACAAATGTAGTGACACAAACCCTGTATGCAGATAGATGTCTCTTTTTTTTCAGATATGTTTCAGAATGAAAATTCAGCTTTTGCTTCCCTAACTGTAGATCCCCACAGGTATATTTTTATCCTTAGCTCCTGGTATGGGTAGGGAAAATTGTTATTATTGCTTTACATTATCTCTCTTTCCTTGGAACAGGATAACGTTGATCTTGGTGACCTGATGTTTTCACTCTGCTACCTTCCAACAGCTGGTAGACTAACTATTACAATAATAAAGGCAAGGAATTTAAAGGCAATGGATATCACAGGAGCATCAGGTAGGAATGAATTTAATGCTCAATGTGGATTTCTGCCCTGTTTCCCTCCTGAGACACAGAACTCAGCACTGTCAAATCCAAGAATGATTTCTGAGGAGATACTGTGTTCATAACATTGGGAATTTGTTTGGACAGCAGAGTATTTGCTGTGGCTATGTCACAGAGGCAGACTGACCCTCTCTGGCAGTCTCCAAGAGCCACTGAGCCAATTCCGGCACACGGACAAAACAGTGATCATCCCAGACTCCTTCCAGCAACCTTTCCCAAATTTGATGATGAAAACAAGAAACTAATTCAAATAAGAGATCACAGATAACTTTTAAATAGTAGGAGTCAGTTGCAGAGCTCACAGAAAGCTACAAAGAAATATCACTTTTTACTACATTTGGGAGTTTAAAAAACATTATCATTCTCTTGCTAAATATAAGTCACTAATTGTTACACTTTGAATTATATATAACCATACATCAGTAAATCCCACTGTGAGAAATATTGTCATCTTCTCTCTGTCCTACAAATCTGTACAAGTACTTAGCCTGTTATAAATAGGCCGATACACAGGCTGTTGTATAAAACAGTCACGTATAACATGGTTCACTGGATATTTTAATTCCCTTTGAGAAGTCAGTACACAGCAAGTTGCTTTCTGAACCTAAATTGTTCATTATAAGCAGTCAACCAGGTAAAGCTTTCAAAGCTCCACTGCCTCCCAGGCATTCGATGGTGATAAAGAAGCTCAAATTCCAGTCAGGCTCAGGTGATTAATTCTGCAAGCAGGTATGGTCATACAGGAAGGCTGCTCCCTTCACTTTCCATTTATGTTTGCTTAAAAACAACAAAAGAAAAACCGACATTGTTCTTATGATTCACACAGATCCCTACGTGAAGGTTTCTTTAATGTGTGAAGGAAGGCGACTAAAGAAAAGAAAAACTTCCACCAAGAGGAACACCCTTAACCCTGTTTACAACGAAGCCATAGTCTTTGACGTCCCTCCAGAAAACATTGACCAAATTAACTTGTCGATAGCTGTTATGGATTATGACCGGTGAGATACCTGTAGCTGTAAAATGACATCACCTATTTGCTTATGAAATCTTGAACAGCAGATTTGCATCCGAAAGTGTTACCATTTTTCCCTAGTGAATGGGAAATGAATGTCATGTTGAGTTTTGTAGAAGACTACAATTTCTTGTACCATCAGGCAGACCTTCCTTTCCAAATTTTAAAAAATAGATAACTGGCAGAACTAAGCTGCATATATGATGACAAGAACTGAAATAGCCGACCATATAACCAGACAGTCCACAAACTGATGTTCTTCTTGTGCACAATTACACTAACCCCTTATGCACATGCCTCCATTTCTAAAATTGTGGCTTAGAGTTTACTTGTGTTTGCAAAAAATTGCAGAACACAGGAGAAGAAATTTAACATTCTTCATGCAGAAAAAAAGAAACAAATTCACACAGAGACATGGTGTGTGCTGTATTGGGGGGGAATATTAAATTATTCTGATCAGTGGGAAATGTAAAGAGTAAAGCTACGTATTTTGTAGTTCATCATTTTGGGGCAAGAATTAATTCTAAAAATCCATGACTGATGTTTCTAATGAAATATGTAAATAGTATGGTTCTAAAGGTAAAATTTTAAGAAAAAAATATTATGGAACATTTTCACAGTGTAGGTCACAATGAGGTCATTGGAGTATGTCAAGTAGGCAACGATGCAGAAAGTCTAGGTCGTGACCACTGGAACGAAATGCTCTCATATCCTCGGAAGCCCATTGCTCACTGGCATCCTCTTGCAGAGGTAAGACTTTTTTTCTTGCTTCCCCATTACTGTAATTGTGAATATTCCTCCATATGGCATTAGAAGTTGGGTAAAATTTTATGAACAAAACCAAGATCAACATGCATGCACTAAATCCTAGAAAAAGGCTAGGAAATACTGCTATTAAAAGTCAACCATAACACACAAGTTACATTTGCTCCTTTCAATTTTAGGGAGACAAAGTAATTAATGTCTTTAATATACACCTGGAAACACCAAACATTATACACTGGATTAAGGGGTTGGTTTTATTTTTTAAATAAAATCTTGGGCAATTTTCACTGATAACTGATGTAAAGAAATGGACCTTGTTTACAGAACAACCAAGACCTATTTTTTTTTTATATATAACACCCTAATTTGACTTCTCTTGTAATGATGTATCATCCATGCCAGTAGCACATCCAAGGGATGCCTAACTGCACTGAAAAAAAAATGTTAAAGTGTCTCTGGAGATCTGAGGCGCTGATAAGCAACACAATCAGAAAAGCTTTTCAAGGTTCCTATCTTTTGTTTTGTTTTGTTTTGTTTTGTTTTGTTTTGTCTTTAGGGCCCTATTCAGCAGAAATGTTATGCAGGTCTTCTGCGCTTGGATGACTGCCGAAGAGGCTTCCTCACCCTTTTATCCTATTCAGCAGAAATTTGGCATTCCTGTTGAACTCTTTCTTAGCCATATCCTCAGGGGCTATTCCACAGAGTCCAGTGGGGTAAAGATGTCCTTTTAATCCCTCTGTCTAATCCTCACCCCTATACAGGGAATACTAATCTTGATTCATGAGACATAAAAATTCATCAAAGGTCTAACTAAACTGCTTTCTAAGAGCATCACTTTTACCATGATTTACTTTTATCATTGCTGATTATCACTGGCTAGTCAGGCAGCAGTCCCAGTCGAAAGAAACTGCTATGTTTGTCAACAGCCACCCTGTTACCCTGCGTGCTGAAAGACAGGAAAGACCATAGGATCTACATCAAGTCAGGAATGATGCCATAAGCACCTAATGTACCAAGGCAGGTGGTTCACACCCTCTCTGAGCATACTTCATGCATCAGAGTCCAACCGTGTTACGCAAAAGCAACTGAGGGCTTTACCTCTAACGTAAATAATATATAAATAATTGTCAGGCTATAGGAAGATGCTACAAAATGGAAAAAATACCACAGTTTTGCCCTGTGTCCCTAAGCAGTTACATTTACTGGTGCCTGGGAACCACAACAGCACAGTTTTGGCAGGGAGACCTTTGTGTGCTCACAGGCAGTGGGAATGTCCACTATGCCCTTTCAGAGCATGGGTGCTGCCAACATGCAAGTATGCTGTGAAAGAGGATCGAGCAAAGTCGTGGAGCTC
This sequence comes from Chloroceryle amazona, assembly GCA_027560015.1. Classification (NCBI taxonomy): domain Eukaryota; kingdom Metazoa; phylum Chordata; class Aves; order Coraciiformes; family Cerylidae; genus Chloroceryle; species Chloroceryle amazona. Next base: position 24,808 of record JANHFX010028896.1, on the reverse strand, counting down.
TGTTCCAATGCAGGGTACCCTCAATGACAAAGACAGTTACTGGCTGAAGTGCCACACTTGAATGCCTCCCTGGACATTTGGGAGCTGGGTTTAGAACACACATCACCAAGCTTTCAGCTGTAGCCAAGAGTTGATAGGAATGGCTTGACAAAGCATGTGAGGAGTAGCGTTACGGTTCCAGAATACAATAAGTGTCTCAGCAGAAGCTGTCTACATCCTTATATCTGACTTGTCTTCCTCTGATAAATTTTATTGCAGCCAGAGCCCACAATTAGATTTTGACAGCTCTTCCCTTTTTACAGGCATCCTGTTCTTTTCATATATGCCTGGCTAACCTCTTTAGATGTCATTACTGTAGATTGCTTTTCATGTCACTGACCTAAACAGAGACATATTTTTTTCCTTCCCAGGAATCAAGTGGGGGAGGGTGTCCAGCACATCCAGGCGGTGCAGAGAAATATATACACAGCATATCATTTTGGTTCCTGAATCAGGATTAGACTCAGCGAGAGCTTCTGGAACCTCTGTGGCCACAGCCATAGGACCCTGACTATTGCTGACTAACACCCTCAGTCTTCTACCGTGTGAAGAGTTATTGGTTTCAAGTAGCGTAATGTTATCCACTCGTAGCATTAATTCTCCAGTTGACATTATTGCTACTGATAGACTGTTTGTATAGTTGTAAGCATTCTCTAAATCCAAGTTATAATTTCTGTTCATTGGAATAACCCAGGTTTTACGAGCAACATGATAGTAATGAAAACCAACACATATGGGATGCAGCAACAAATATGGTTCTTGTATTTGCAAAAAAAAAATGTGCAGTATTGTAAATCGATAGCTTTCTGGGTAATTTTTTTTTCCAAGAATTATTGTCAGTAGACATGCATTTTATGATGACAAGTTGCGTCTTCAGTCTCAGCTGGTGCCTGCTTTCACCTTACATGAAAACAAACTAATACGGTCCTTTGCAGAAATCCTTCAAATCTGAAAAACGGAAAAAGAAGTTCTGTTGGGTGAGAACAAGATACATATGGTATTTGCAGTGACAGTATGTTCTTTTGGAAGGGAGATAACCATCTGTATAATGTGGAGGCAGTTAGCACTCAACCTCTGTAGATGATTTTCCAGTCCATGTTTCTTAGGTACTTCCATGATGCTGCACAAAGTTGGAAGCATATCACAGGTGGCTTTACTCCACCATACACACAAGCCCACACATTTACACACCCCCCCACAATGTCATTTTAAAATTCTGTCCCTGTGGAGGCTTTCTTTATTATTTGCATTAGAATTAACATGGTTATTTTACCGGACGGTGTATTGCAAATGCTGACAAAATATGATCATTAAAAAAAATCTAAGCATTGAACTCATGATGCCCTGGAACAAGAGCCAGAGAGATAATTTTTTGCTACTTATTTGGTCATGCATGGACCTCTCTCTTCCTTCATACTTTATTCTAGAGAGAATTTTATTCAAGTTTTTTACATGGGTATTTTTATTTATTTTTTTAATGCAAATGTGAAGTATGGGTATTCTATAAAATCTAGGTGCCTGCTACACACTTACAGATAGTGAGCCCTCGTCTTTATAACCTGTTCAGATAAGTTTGTGTGCACACACCTTGCCTCATGTCTTGTACATGTTGAATGCTCACCAAGCATTTTGGCTTTGCAGTTTTGCTGGCACAAATATGCATGCGCAGATTGAAAAAAATATTTGAAGTGTTGCTTCAAAATCTGAAAATTAGTATTGTAACCTCTCAGTAAGCATCTTCCAGAAATACAGAATTGCTAGTGGGGAAAGCATAGCTTGGCACTTGCAGGAAACCTTGGATCTGTTGTAAATGTGTGCTGCAGCTACCACGCAGAAGTCCTGTAAGTACAGTGGCCTTCAAAAATCTCATGCTGAGGAGAATACAGCTGCCACATACCAGGATACACATGGCAAATTAACAACTCTTTGAAACCTGCCCAAGAAAAGCTTCAGATGAGTGACTGTGCACTTCTAGAAGAATGAAAAGTACAGATATAAAGTTGCCCTGGTAAAACTATTTCCCTACAGTTGCAATTGAAGCTTTCTATCAGCAGGCCTCTCTTACAATCCAATGTTCGTAGCTGTTCGGGCGTGATCCTCATTTCAGGCAAAATGCTGCACTCTTTCCTCAGGCTCATGTCCCAAGAGTCAACACGGGGAGATGGTCATGAGCAAAGAAGGGAAACCTCTTCCTTTGGAGTAGAGCTCTTTAGATATGCATCCCGGCCTGGAATGCAGAGCAGACAGCTGCACGCTTTCCCACTGCAATGTCAGCCACAGTAGCCTCTGTGCAATGGAAAACATCTGTGCAGCAGGTTCATTTTGTGTCCATGGAGAGTGGAGAAGCCTTTCTAAGATATGTCTTTAGCAACTCAAAGAGGCATCAACTGGAAAGTAGTATCATTATAATTGCCAGTGTTTATTTCTTTTGTTACCACACAGAGTTTAATTAATGCTCAGGGGTCTGGCACCAAGAGAATGATTTTGAACACAGTTCTAGTAAAAAAAAACAAAACAATAGTCTGTTCAGTGACCATTTAAAGTGGAAGCCAGAACACATCAAAGGGATGAGGAAGAAAATTAATTTTTTATTAAATTCTCCTAATTCTTGCTGACTCATGACTTGCAAACTGTTACTCAGGCTGTGGCATTACTATGTGCTTTTTACAAATATCTGCCTTATCATAGTATTGCATATATGGAACAATAGCTATTTTCTACATTTGGATACTTCACTCTCACCTTTATACTCCACTTAACCAATGCTGTTACCCAGACCTGAAGTATTTTCGTGTTACTGTCCGGGTAGGCCAGTAGCAAGCTGCTGTCTTTGGACTTTAGTACAATAATACAACAGCACACTGTAAGGGCCAGAGGATACACTGCTACAAAATCACCTGGGAACCCAAGGAAAACTATGATTCCAATTTTTTTTTCCCCTGAACTATGATTCTCAGAGGTAAATTAGTAGGAGGTTCACAAGAATAATTTCAAAGCTGCAACCCTCATTTCTTATTTCCCACGAATGCATAATCACACTGTATGACAAGTATTGTAATTCTAAAATAGAAAAGGAAATCCCCCCGAAATGCATCTCGGCAGGAGTTTAATCCCACTTCACTCATCAACAACGTGCTATTAATCTGCTACTTTTAGTTCTCCATAAGAAGCCACCCTTTCAGATGTTTCTGAAGAAGCAGTGAGTGTCAATGGGAAAGCCTTCCAAGCTGCTGACAGCGAGGCAGAGTATAGTGGGCAGTTCTGGGATATTCCCATGCTAAAATACTCGCAGCACAATACTTCTGCAGTTGAGTGCTCAAATATTTCTTTACCTGTTTCCACAGAAATCACAAGACATTAAACGCATTTCTATTCACTTGTGTTTTATTTTTCTCAGTGCATAATCCTGAGAGTGGACAAACACGAATTCATCTCAGCCTGGGGAAGCAGGGACTACCAGAACAGAAAACCAACACGTAGTATAAAAGACCCAGTGCTGAAATGGTTTATACAGGTCGATGCACCCTTCACCTCTCTGTCAGAGGATCCATAAAGACACCCAAGCAGCACATATAAGTAACTTGCTGCATGGAGGTCCAGTTTACGTACCAGTAGTGGAACTGCTGGTTCAATCCAAAGGGAGACAACAGTAAAAGGCAATGCAAAATAAGAGGCTATTTTAATCCACCCTTCTTGACTTGACAGGACAGTTGTTGGGGGTTTTTTTGGGTTTTGGTTTTTTTTTTTTGTTCTTTAGTTTGGTTTCATTTGTATGCTTTTAAGCACCAAACATGATATGTAGCTACAGTAACATGAGCACCCAAAGTCAGAGGTACAAGAGATATATTTACATGTTTATCACTTTTGGCAACATTCAAGAACTGAGGGGACCTATCTGCCATTGAAAAAAAAATAGCTGCAAACTCTCTTTCAGTTTAAAAGTAACAAACAATAAACAGTAAGGGAAAAAGAGGAGTGGAAATTCAGATTGAAATTCAGATTGAAATTCAGATTTGTCTGACCCAGTGAAAAATCCATCTGAAATTATTTTACTGTTAATGAATTTTGTTTGAATAGAATGAAGTGAAAAAACATTACTCAGCCTGAAGTGTCTTCAATTAAACACTTTCATCCCAACACGCATTGTCAGGTGATTACATCTCAGCAGCAAGTAAGAAAACAATGGCTTTCTTATCTAGCAGGAAAAAGCATGAAGAGAAAGGAATCCACAATACTGTAGAATTTGATAAAAGTCCTCTGTGCTGGGGAAAAAGGCAGCAGGACAGATGTCATGACAGCGTCACCTCGAATCTTGCTGTAATTAGTGCAAGCCTTGCTCGTAACCATAATTGTGTTCTGAAGTGACAGCCTTACAATTTGTGAACCTGTGCAAGGTGTGAATTCTCTTGTAAGGGCATTGCACATTCCAGGCTGAGTAGTTTCAAGATCTGCATTTACAGTTAATTTCTAATGTCGTGGATCAGGCACCGAATTACAGTTGGAAGCTCTCTGAAAGGACCTTCATCTCAAAGGTCTGTAAAGTGCACGAATCCAGACAGCAGTGATGGACACTGCCCCTGAAAGGTATCATCAGGACATAACTGCTGACTGAACACGGCCGGCATAGAGGGGAAGCTGACATGAGGACTTGAAAGCATCTGGGCTCTTCATCTGTTGGTTTTGTCTGGGTTTTTTAGTTCCTCCTTTTGCTCAAACGTAGCCATTGTAAAACTGGAATGTTTTACTCAGTTGCATGCCGGCCAGCTGTCATTTTTAATACCCATTGCAAGGTGTGTGAAGAGAGGTGTTGTTTTGGATAACCCATAAACACTGTACTATATTATTTCTTGTTCAATAAATAGTCCTGGTATCTCTACGTTTCATGTCTAATTTTGGAGAGTATCAAGGCTCTCTCAATTAGGTGGGCATTCCGTTTGTTTAGTAGAAACAATGCATGATTCCTTTCACAGTGATGGTTTGAGGGACAAGAAATTTCATAATTTTATAATATGTATTACAATCTTCTAAACACAAGTAAAAATGTACTGCGATTTATTTATATAAATCTAGTCTGAACAAGTAAGTTTTGATCTTAATAAAAACTCTGTAAGAAATTGTGAAATTGCAATTTATTACTATTTTGTATGGAATATATTAAAGTTCAAGTCATTATTCAGAAAGCCAACAAACACTTTGGATATGTTTTAAGTCTCTTTTTTTTTTTTTCCACAGATATTGTGTTTTGATAAAATAAATGAGACCAGACGGACAAAGCTGTTAACCTGACAGTTCCTTTACAACACTTAAACATAATTTGGAGATTTGGATACTGAAACCTCTTGTTTTATCCCATGGCCACAATCATCATTACAAAATATTTTTAGAAATATCAAACATAAATTTCATAGATTAATATTCTTATTAATAGTCTTCTTAATCTCATATATTAATTTTCTTCTTAATATTCTTCTTCCTATTAAGAAGAAAATTGGGAAGCTACAGTAGTGCTTCTACCACGTGACAGTGCGTTCGGTTACCAAAACGAGTATGTAGTACATCGGGCCAGCAAAACTGGCGAGCCTTCTGGCAACACCTGACATGTAACTCAAGGGAGTTCCATGGGGTCCCCTGGCAGAGCCCAGAAACAAGTGGAAAAGAGAACATAGATGTAACTGGTATGACCACACAAACTGCACCTAAAAAGGCAATACTCCTGGCTTCTTTTCTTGCCTTTTTCTTTACACCAACTAAAATTATATATCTATTAGCAAGGGTTCTACATGTGCATGGCATCTATAAGAGTTTCTCTGTCTCTTTAGGGATAAGGTCAGTCTCTTCTCATCTACATACTTACACATACCACGTTAATAAAGTGCTGCTGACATACAAAATGAAACAAACCAGTAATTTCATGCAACTAAGAAAGAATTTCATATAGTTCTGTTTACTTCTTGGGACTATTTGATATCACAGACATGTGGAAAAGAAATTAGAATAGACCTGCATTTTTGAAGTTGATAATACCCTCAATAATGGTAACACCTTTAGACCCTACGGAGACTCCTGTTTTTCTGCATTTTCATACAGGTTGTTGTGATACCAAGAGAGATGGGGGATTAACGAAGGGCACGTATATAGGCATTTTGTCCCTGGCAACGAGCGCAGTGCTAATTACCCCTCCCTGTCCCATAAGCCACTATAAATTATATTACAACAGAGGAGGTGTATGAACTTTAAGTTGTTTTTAATGTCTCGAAAATACTGGTTTGCATGTTTCCATTACTGTGTTGAAAAGCCTTTACCTCTGTCAAAACAGGCCCACACATCTCTCATTTCAAGACACTTTTCCAGCATAATCATCCTTTAAGTCTTTATCGGTAGCCTACTGACTGAAACAAAACTCCATTAAGACTGACACAGCTGACAGACTGATTGAAACACCCTCTTAACCAACTGAAAGGGAGAAGCCAAAGATTGAGAACCCTCACTGAAAGAAAGAGCCTAATCAATAGCAAATAAGACATCCCAAATAAGGATAAACCTGAGAAGCCTCGTGATCCTGCACAGTCAGATGAAAACTAAGGGAGATGCCCTGTTCATAACAAGCTTTACTAGCAGCTGGCTGACTTTTCACAGGGGGAATGCCTAGGGTGGACATGCAGCAAAGTCTGAAAAGCACCTGAAGTGAGAGGAGTGTGAGTACAGTGATATCCCCAAAAAGACAGGCAATTACAGTAAGAAATGAGTCACTCACAAAGAGCATAGATGCAGAAAAGGGAAAACCTCTGTATCTGAAGACATGAGCAGATTGTCAAACTTTATGCCGCCAAATCTAACCTTTGCAAGGTAGGAAATCATGTAGCCTTTTTTACTGCAAACTAATTCCATTCACATCTGACAACACTGCCACTGAAATTTGTCACAGTGGGCTCTAATAGATGTTTCTAGTGTAAGAAATTGTGGTGTAAATTCTACGCAAAGTAAAAATTAAAAACAAACAAACAAAAAAAAAAAACAAACAAAAAATACAAACAAACAACAGCTCTCTGCCTTGAAACATAAACCAGTACATTGATTGGCATTGAATTCTTCCCCTGCATGGGTTGTGCAAATAGAAAGTTCCAAGACTTGTGACCCAAAATTGTCCCTTAGTAACGACAAGAACAAAGCCACTGTTGTTATCACCCTGATCAGTGTTCTAATAGTGCCATTTAAATAGCACCAAATAATTCGTTGGCGATACTTAACGCTTTTATCTTTTCCAAATTATTTAACCACATTTCAATCTGGTCCATCACACCATCCAAAAGGGCATGTCCATAAACCACTTAATAACTTGCAAATAACATTCAGTGAGTTTATCTTCCAGTATAAGCACAAGTAGGAAAATATGTAAATGTTCCATGAAGTAAGATATACCTGGATAGCCTGGTTCAAAACCTAGCTAAAGCAGCTTAAATCTTAAAGAATCATTTAGAAGTGTGAGAAACGTCAAGAAGCCACTTAGTGTTAGATCCTTACCCAAAGGAAAAGCTATCCATAAAAACATCTTTGCTAGGAAACACATTTTCAACAATAACAACAAAATTCTATACTGCACTTTTTATAAAGTTTTGCAATTTTCAGTTTAGCAGGAAGAATTCTGTTTCTAGAATGTGAACGTTACTACAGCCACATGACTTATATCCTGGTAACTGACACAAAAACATTCCTAGAACAATATAGAATAGAGTTCCACACCATTAGGACCACAAAAAAAAGAAATATAATTTTAAAAAATACCTTTTAAAAACAGTTTTAGACCTTTTTTTTTAAAAAAGGTTCACTACATTTTTTTTAAATCACTAAAGAACATTTGATGAATGTTAATGAATAATTTGATGAATAAAAACCAATGCAAACTCCTCAACCAGTTCTTATATCTTAGTGAAACTCAGTTCCAAATATTTACTGTAGAAATGCCTCTTCCATTTTCCAGAAAACACTCATCATACAGGTGGTATTTCCTTACTTCAAAGTCTCAGCTCTCCAAACATGATGGCATTTTACTTTCAGTTCAAAGTGTTATAATAAATACCATGTTTCAGGAAAAGAACATCAAGTATTCCAATAATTTTTGCTAAGTCTGGCTCTTGTCCCCTCTCCTCAGTTACCCTGGAGGAATCTAACCAGCTTCTGGCTTAGGCAGACGTCATCTTGTTCCTAAGCTCCATCAGGCCTCTCATCCAGCCTCCCCTGACACACCATTAAAGACATGGCTTTCACAGGGTGTTGACAAGCCTCAGTTTTGATCAGCAAACGATTCATGCTTATGTGTCTAAGACCCAAATACCAACACACGGTGATTTTTAGGCAGCACAGTCTGCAAACGAAACCTGAGATTTTTGAACCCAGCTGATTCAACGCAAAACTTTAAAAAAATAATTCCACCACAAGTACTGCCATGCTCCATGACAGCGAACCCAGAGAGTATTTAATGATCTATGCAGCACTTTCACGGCAATTCATGTATCTGTGCACAATGCCACCTTAAGTGACTTTAATTCATCTTTCTGCCTTAAGTACTCCCATGGTGGTTTTGTGTTTGTTTTGGATTTTAAAATAAGTACCGTGGGCAGCCTGCAGACTGGGCCTAAAATAGCATCTGGATTGTAATTGCTGGGTGATACTTAAACTACAAAACCAAGCCAGTTCATTAAAACATACAATTGTTGAAAAGATCTTGTATGCATTGTTTGTCCTCATGCTCAACCATCACTTAAATCATTATGCTCATAAATAGAATTTCAAATTTCCCAATTCCTGAACCTACAAAAGTTTGTTTCCCAGTAAAAATTACCACATTTAATGAATGACTTAAGAAAAGCATACTTCTGTAGAGATCGGGCTGCAAGCAGAGCCTTTTATCTCTTTCCTCAGTGAAAAGACATTCATACAACTGCCAAGTTGCCAATGGATGGGTATAATCACGTATTGTTTATCCAGGGCAGGTGGGTAGGACTAAGGCCAGTTCAACTCAAAGCTGTGTGCAATGCTGATTTGGGGAGGGTATCACACAAATCCCAGCTGCATCAGCCATTACAACTAGCAGCAAAGTTTTTTTACTCCAGAACTTTACCCAGACTTCCCAGCCTCTGCCTTCATTAGTGTCAATCTTTTTTCTTTTTTTTCTTTTTTTCCTGTATATAACACAAAACTTCGAGCTCTATTCTTCATTCTGATACACTTACCAAAGGAACGGGACAGTAGAACAGTAGCAGAAACACACGTCATCTTTGTGCTGTCCAGAGCTATGTGTCAGCAAACTCAAAGGACTGGTGTATATTTAAGAGCCTAAAAATATGCTTGATATTTTCTCGATCTTCCTCCACCTACTGACACAATTTCTATGCCAAATGTGACAGCTCAAAACCAGCATAATGCCAAGGATGCTCTGCAGGGAGTCAGCAGAGAACTCAGTGTTCTCTTTTGAGGAACTTGTGGAAAGAAACACCAGATTAGAGTAGGTGGAGGAAGCATTTATTCTTCTCTGATGGGCCTTGAAAGCCTTCTGAAGATGCTGAGAAGGTTGCAAGAGACCTTTTTTTCTTTTTTTCTTTTTTTTTTTCCCTAATGCTGCCATAGCTTAAATGCAGATCATCTCTGGCACAGAGAGTTCTTTTCCTCTAATGTAACGACTTCTTCATCCCTCTGTTGATGGCCAGACTAAGTTATCTAGGAAGGGAACTATTATCTAACTTCTTTTAGTGCCATTCTACTGTCTCCTATTTTGCTGCAACAAGATTGTGGCAAGAAATCTGTTCAAAATTTTCAACTATGCAGACATCTTAATTCCCTAAGATAAAGGTATATATTATGTTTACTTGAAAAAGAGAGTCTGGGAAGCCAGCTGGCCAGCTGGTCTGGGTTTTCAACTACCTAACTCCCATTTTGTACAGCTGAGGGAGAATATTCATAAAAGATATCAAGTGGAGTCACTACATTTCTGTTGTCTGTCACCTTAAGCAAAACGTGCTTAATTGTCACAAAGCTACTTCAACAGAAACCAGAGAGTACTTATCTGTCTTTGAAGAAATGCTATCATGAAAGGTTCTCCAGCGGTCTGCATAGACACTTGAAAAACACACCTCTCAACGACCGAAATATGAACAGAAGTCAGTCATAGATTTACTTCTAAAAGCAGCAGTTAACTAACAGTCACTATGTTTAGCCCAGCTCATGATAAAAAGAACTGGCAATTTCATTTACAGCTATATCCTCATTTAGTAAGAAATCAGAAAGCATAAAAAGCTTTAGGACTAATGCAAACTTCACATGATCATAATTATTATTCAGCTACTTAAATGCGCATGAAGAAAGGACTTAAAAGCGTAACTTCAGCTCTATGGTATGGCCAAGAACCACCTAAATCTGGACCATTTTTCAGGAGACAAGAATGTGTGCGTATTGGCCTACGCTATTAGTGGCTGTTAATACCCATGAACTACAGATCCATGATGCCTAGTCCTTGTAATATTCATACATGTTCATAAGAATGTGTTTGAAGCTCTAAGCCTTAAACGTAATTATGGAAATGAAAAAAATGGGAGATTATTTCCAAGAGACACAGCTACAAATCCACTGAAACTAGACATTAGATGTAAGTCTCCAAGTTCAGGTCCAGATCCAAGCCTATCCATAAAAGTTGTCAATTATCTATACTGAGGTCAGACCCAGTGCTGTCTCACAGGAATCAGCTGCTGTCCACAACTTCAACGGGAATGCCATTAGATGACTTTGCTTCTGTCAGGATGATGAAGCAGACAGGGTGCCAGTAATGGAACAAGAACACGGGCTTTTTATGCCTTCACTTACAATGTTGGTTTCCACAAGTTTCTACAATCCATGCCTCAATTTCAGTCTCTGTATATAAGGGATAAAAATCTTCATCTGTGAAATACTTCACACTGTGTAGCTGGCAAGGGCTACACTAACTGAATGATAGATTAGTCTATAAGCAATAAAAAAGCCCACACTGTTTTTTTCTTTATTAATCTAAATTACTCTTGAAACTAATGCAGGGAAAGTGGAGATAGATATTTAATCGCCAACTGTTTTGTGTTCCCAATTGTAAATAAGCTGCCATCTACTTAAAAAACAAAACAAAACAAGGACAAAAACAGAAAAAAAAACAACAAACCAACAAACAAACAACAACCACCCAAAACACATGAAAAGGGAACATTTTCAATACACAGTAAAGATTATTTGAGAAATTATAAATTAAAAAAATAATTACAAGCGTGATCGTCCAATTTACTGGCAATGTCAAAGGAAAGCAACAATAGAAGTCATTAAAATACTTGTAAACTCATTAAACAGAACACAGTGTTTTATTAGAGAATTTCTGTAATTTAACATTATTTTCTAAATTAGCTCTTGAGATTTGAACAAGGTCTGCCTGTGTATAGTCAATTAAACAGGACTTCAGCAATTAATGTGAAAATAGTCAAGCTAAGCTACAGTTAAAATGAAACAGTAAAATGTACCACAGGTTGTCATTTTTCTGAAGTCACAATTTCTTCTGCTCCAGATCTTTTAACGTGTCATTGCATAGCTGTTTGCCTCCTTTCAGCATTCTGCAGCTACTTGGCATCAGTTGGCGAGTACAACATTTGACGATGATGGGTGTCGCAATGAATGATCGCTTTCCAAGTTCATGCAGAGAACCTCTATGGAGTTAGGGTGATGCACAGTTCACAGTGGGGTGCTGTTTGGAGAGAGTTAAACCAGCCAGGCACAGAGTAGATTTTGTAATAATGGTAGATATTAACTAGCTGTAGCCAGATGTGATGAAGAAAATGTGAACTCCTGACCTGAATCAATGGCCATATGTTTTTATAACTGGAGTAGATAGAAGAGAAATAGAAAATGTAGCTGGGAGTTTCAAAGCCACCTCCTGAAAGAATACAAAGCCACTAACTGATGTGGTCATAAACTATAAGGTAGCAACAGGCTTTGTGAGGAGAGTGATGGTGTCACCATCCTTTTTTCTGAAGTTTGCAGGGAAGAAATAGAGTGAAATAAAGTGACTGAATACGGGAGAGGGAGAGGGAGAGGAAAGAAAAAGGGAAGGAAAGGGAAGGAAAGGGAAAGAGAAAGGGAAAGGGAAAGGGAAAGGGAAAGGGAAAGGGAAAGGGAAAGGGAAAGGAAAGGAAAGGAAAGGAAAGGAAAGGAAAGGAAAGGAAAGGAAAGGAAAGGAAAGGAAAGGAAAGGAAAGGAGAGGAGAGGAGAGGAGAGGAGAGGAGAGGAGAGGAGAGGAGAGGAGAGGAGAGGAGAGGAGAGGAGAGGAGAGGAGGGAAAAGAAAAAAGACACCACAGTCAATGTTCTCTTAAAGAGTCAAACCCATTTGCTGGTCCATGGCTATTTCTGTATTTTGTTCATTCTCTTCTTCATATCAAACATAACTGGATATGCAGCTCTTCTTCAGACACTGATTGTCCACAGATAATTTTGGCAACCTCACAGATCTAATGCATTTGCAAACCTCAGGTAAATATCTTAGCAGAGCAAAAATGATTGAAATTTCAGCTTCGTATTTAGTTAGGCACCTAAATTCCATCCAAATGCCTCCTTCATGCCTTTAAATCCATTCTGATCATTAGTGACACAAAACATCTCAACTTCTTCATTGGTGTTACACGTTCACCATTGTCCCTTAAAACCAAGGTAGAACCAAGACACCGAATGAGTATCTCAGCTTTCACTTCATTTCTGAGACAGCATCTGAAGAAAGCTGGGTGTTGGGAAATCAGAGGGCAAATTAACCCATCCATATTCGTTACTTCCAAACTTCATGTGGTTTTCATGTGATTCACATGCTCTACGAGTTGTGAATTTGTGACTGTCTAATAAACTTTGGCTTTTCTGTTTGCATCATTTTAAGTATCTGGTAGGCATGGAGCTCTCACGGCAGGTTCCATAGTGCTCTTGGGCTGTGCTGCAACCTTTTCACAGTATTGATGTGGAAATGGCAAGCCAGGCTCTTTGAAATGGCCGAGTTAGAGAGCTTTCAGATTTTGGAGACCTTAAGGACATCTGGTGAGAAACTGAAAAACCTCCAAGTGCACTCTGTCTAGTTTCTGGAGGAAGCTTTCCATTATCTTTACTAGAAGGCCATTAGTGTGAACTAACATGGAGTCTCTGCATTTCAAACAGCAGCAGCAGCAGCTGCTGCTTCCTAACTGCAGTGACCAGTCCCTCTTAGAGCCTTACATTCCATTTCAGAGCACTCATCTTCAGTGATACAATCCTTCATTTTGCATATAATCTAACAGATGAAGGCATTAGTACAGTCCCTCAGTGACTCATTAAAACATTTCAGTCCAAGTCTTAGTGCATTTTTCATGCAAACAATGACTTCATTTTGCTTTCCTAAAAAATCCCGAACTACAAATGTTTTAAATAAGCTCCAACTTCTTGAAAGAATAATCTATTGTACCCTCATTTAATTCAAGCAGAAGCATCTTTGTGACCTATTCTTTCACTCGCTGTCACCACTGGGAGTATTGCCGTTGACCACAGAGAGGGAATGAACACCTAGGTTGATCTGTGCTTCAGTTTATAAGCTATAAATCAACAAGATGCTTAACACGGTGTGCACCTGTTCATTTAATTTTGTATATAAAATACGAGGACCTGAACACTTTGGGCAGAGCTAGGACATTAACAAAAGACTTCAGTGGTTCTTTTATTTTCAGTATTAAAAAAAACCCTAAACTATTGTTTAAGGATATTATTAACTTGGTGCAAGCCAGCCATTTTGGAGCGATACGTTGCACTCATGGATGTCAGAATAGAAGTAGAATGACTGAATGGTAGCAAAGGAAATATTAATAGTCTCTGTCAGATCCATCACAGACCACAGGCAATGCCTGCCACCTCACATTTTTAACCAGCAGCTATATTCTGTTGCCTCAACCCATTAGAGACTGGAATGACAGTGTTCAGCACCAAATTTGTAACTTCCCTGAGGGCTTATCATTCCTGAGTCAGGAAATGTGACCTACCATGTAAGCTAATGAAAACGGAACTGTTGTTATTAGTAAGTAGTCATTCTACAATTAACTCACTTGTGTTTCCAGATGAGTTACACTGCAGTCATATGAAGACTATACTGCAGAATCTTTGTGTCCATTAGCCCACTGATAACATATCTGTAATGGTTTGAAAAGCAAAACAGCGAGAGGCTCAAGTCAGAAACACAAACCAAGAGAAATGCAAGCGTACAAAGAAACCCCCCGAAACAGAGTCCGCATACAACCCAACACTGCCCGCTGGGGTGGTGGGAGCAGTCCCGGTGAGATGGTCCTGCTGAAGCAGGGGTTCCGTGGAAAAGGGGTCTGGTGCTCCCGTCCTCCGGAGAAGAACCGTCAGGCAGCTCCCGGGCCAAAACCGCGCAGGTCCCGACAGCTCCAGAAATCCCACCGGGCAGGGTCGCTCGTGCTGACCTGAGCCCCCGCTGGCAGCACTCAGCTCCTCCCCCCTGGACGGAGCATCTCACAAGGGGTTGATGTCCTTCTGTGAGCGGGGCGGTGGGTCCACGGCTGCCCACTAAACTCCTGGAGGGAGTCACGGGCAAGGCATCGATGGGCCCATTAACAGAGAGGACTCTGCTGGATGTGAAGGTGCGTCCTGGGCAGCTGCTACCGAGGATTTGTTAACAGCCTGTGAGCAATGACATAGAGAGTATAGAATACACAGTTTTGCTTCTAACCACATAATGATAAACTGGTCCCAGCCCCTCTAACTATGAGAATATTATTTAATGGAAACATTTTGCGTGTAACCTGCCCAACTACTCCATATACACCACTGAAGTATAACACAAGTACGTAACACTGGTAACAATTCATGGAATCATGGAACGGCTTTATGTTGGAAGGGACCTCAGAGATCGTCTAATCCAACCTCCCTGACATGGGCAGGGACACCTCTCAACTAGACCAGGCTGCTCAAGGCCTCTTCCAACCTGACCTTGGACACCTCCAGGGAGGGGCATCCACAACTTCTCTGGGCAATCTATTCCAGAGTCTCACCACCCTCCTACTAAAGAACTTCTTCCTGAGATCCAGTCTGAACCTATTCTCCTTCAGCTTAAAACCATTCCCACTTGTCCACTGGACACTCTTGTGAAGAGTCGCTCTCCAGACTTCCTGCAGGTTCCCTTTAGGTACTGGAAGATCTCCCTGCAGTCTCCTCCTCCTCCCCAGACTGAACAATCCCAGCACCCTCAGCCTATCTTCATAGCAGAAGTGCTCCAGCCCCTGGATCATCTTTGTGGCCTCCTCTGGACTTGTTTCAACAGATGTCTGTGCCTCTTATGGTGGGGACACCAGAACTGGATGGACTATTTGAGGTGGGGTCTCATGAGAGCAGAGTAAAGGGGGAGAATCACCTGTCTTGATCTGCTGGCCACACTCCTCTTGATGCATCCTAGGACAGGATTTGCCTTCTGGGCTGCCAGCTCATGTTGAGCTTCTCATCAATCAGTACCCCCAAGTCCTCCAGGGCTACTCTCAACCCAGACTGTACCCAGTCTGCAATTGTGCCTGGGATTGCCCTGACCAAGATGCAGGACCTTGCACTTTGACTTCTTGAACCTCATGCAGTTTGCACTGGCCCATTTCTCAAGCCTGTCAAGGTCCCTCTGGATGGCATCCCTTCCCTCCAGTGGGTCCACTGCACCACACAGCTTGGTGTCATCAGCAGACTTGCTGAGAGTGCACTCGATGCCATTGTCCATGTCACTGACAAAGATGTTAAACAGCAGCGGACCCAGAACAGACCCCTGAGGAGCTCCACTTGTCACTGGTGCCCACCCTGACATCAAGCTGTTGATCACAACTCTCTGGGTGAGACCTTCTAGACAGTTCCTTATGCACTCAGTGGTCCATCCGTCAAGCCCATGTCTCTCCATCTTAGAGACAAGGATGTCCAATGCCTTGCCAGGTAGGTGACATCAGCTGCTCTTCCCATATCAAGCAGAGTTGTAGCTCTGTCATAGAAGGCCACCAAATTAGCCAGGCACAAACTGTCCTTAGTGAAGCCATGTTGGCTGTCACCGATCACCTAGTTATCTTCCATGTGCCTTAGTACAGATACCAGGAGGATCTGCTCCATGGTTTTACCTGGCACAGAGGTGAGGCTGACTCGTCTGCAGTTCCCTGGGTTTTCTTAGCTTGTGTTTTTTGAAAATGGGGTGATGTTTCCCCTTTTCCAATCTGTGGGACCTTCACCAGACTGCCAGGACTTCAGGACCCATGGATGTATCTCATCAGGACCTCATCTGCTCCTACCCTAAGTGATTCATCACCTTCCCAGACCCAGACCCTTCTGTAACTTGGATGGTGAGGCTCAAGTGGTTACCAGTGAAGACTGAAGCAAAAAAATCACTGAGTACTTCAGCCTTCTCCATATCCTTGGTAACCAGGTCACCTGCATCTCTCTGGAGAGGCTTCCCATTCTCTCTTGTTTTTGTTTGTTCTCTGACACAGCTGTAGAATCCTTTTCTGTTATTTTTAATGTCTCTGGCCAGGTCTGACCCCATCAGGGTTTTAGCTTTCCTAACCTGGTTTTTGGTTTCACAAACAGTCTCCTTGTAGACATCCCCGGTTACCTGTCCTTGCTTCCACCCTTTGTGGAGTCTCCTTTTTTGTTTGATTTTGGCCAGGAGTTCCCTGTTCATAAATAGAGGCCTCCTGGCTTTTTTGCCTGATTTCTTCTTATTAGGGATGCAGTACCTTTGAGCTTGGAGAAGATGATCCTTGAAAGATCCTCTTCTTACTAGCTGGTCTCTCATTATAAAAACCCTTACCTTCTTGAACTTTCTGCTTCAGAAGCCCCCAGGTGAGGAGACTGAGAATTTTCTCTATCAGAATTCCTTTTAAAGCAAAATTAAGAGTTTTTTACTGATTTTTACTGCTTTGCTTTTAGGTGTCCAGCTGGGAATATAGTCAGAGGAAGAGATAAAGATAGAGGAAGAGAATCTGCACCAAGGGCTGAGCACAAGTCCCTTTGTGACACAAGGACGCAGACACTTAAGGTTACTCATCACTTCTGAAAATCTTGTCCTGTAAAAGTGCAACAAATTCAGGGCAAGATTTTAAACAGTTCCCGTTGCTCAAGAGATCTGACATTTATACACCTGTCTATATTGCACATAAACAATATTTATTTTATATATTTCCCAGTTACTCAAGAGATCACAAGTAAAAATATCTAAGTGTTGAGCTTCTGCAACACATGCCATAATAAAAACACCCCCAGGTTTAAGCCTTGTTTATTTTTACAAGGCTTTGCTAGTAAGGGATTTTATTTTGTTCCAGTGTGCTTTCTTCTCACATCAAATTCAGAATGGTCTTCTTGCTTATATTTTCTTTCCTACACTACTGACCATCTTTTTAAATTTGAACAACATTATCAGAGGAGTAGTCAATGTTCTACTAAAACTCCAGGGATGCAACAGACACTCTCACACTACATTACACAGAGGCTTCTGCCCACGACTTGGAATAAATCTATTTGAAGAAAGTGAATATGTAAACCATGCCTTTGATTCTTCATTAAATGGAGATAAATTTTACTTCAAATAATGAATCAGAAAGGAAAGTGGCAATAGAGCTGGAAAGAAAAATAGAAAAAGACAACAGCAAGAGAGACAGAGAAGAGGGGAAAATGTGACGGAAAAAATGAAACAGGACTAGAATTAAAGGCGCTGATGTAGAAAAAATTCCTGATATATAGAGCCATATAAATATACATAGGCATGAAAATGGAGAAAAATGTCATATCTGTTACTTCAGGATGTCAAAATCAAACTACTCTACTTAATAATAAAAAAAAAGGTGTTTATGAAATGCTGCTTTAGTTTCACATCTCCAGTCTGTGTTAGTTTTAAAGATGAACTTGTATCAAAATCTCTCCAGTTCATTTCCCCTGGAAAGCTTTCTTAGCTTTCATGGTCTCCAATGCTAAGAAATCATAATAATATCATTCTTTCCATCTTTCTTGGATACAGTCAAGTTAATTACTCCATTTAACTGCACTATATCCAGTAAATGTGCAGTGCAGGCAGATAAACTCACATTGATGTGTGGCTTCTTCCCATGCTGGTGAGCAGGAGGAACGTTTTCTAAATATTCAGAGTTTTAACCAATATATCTACAATACCAGAGAAGAACATTTCAGAAGTAGTACAACGTGCAAATAATGCATTGAGGACTCTGCTGTGTTCCTGAAAATCTGACTTAGATCAGGATGATGTGGCACCACCAAAGGAAGGTGGGATTGACTGGTCCTTCTGATACTTCAGTACATCCTCAGACATATCAGGAGGAATACATTTGTTTCTTTACCCAAAAGCAGAATGCTTTCATCTGATTATCACATCTGCTTTTATGTGCCTCCGTGGTACAGAATAACCCCAGGTGTACTTGAAATAGCAGACGATGTGTGATACTGAGGAAAAACCAAAACACAGGTTATTTTCCATTACTTTTCTAGAGAAATTTGGCTTTAAAAGACAAGATTAGATGTAGTTTAAACGGGAATTAATATATGTACTAAATGACTGAAGCCACGCTAAAAATCTTTCAGTATTAGCTCTGTCTCTATATATATTTGCACTCTCACACACTGTACCATACTCGATATTGGAAAAGAATGCATTGGAGAAGCTTTTTCCACAGCGATTGTCACCCAGGAAAAGTGCTAAAAATACAGCCACAAAAAACAATCTGTTTCTGTGAGTTCTGCTTTTCCTTTCCTCCCCCTTCCCTTACACTTATTTTTAATTAAGGTCTTTTTATGGAAACTAGATTTTTGTTCTTGTGAGTTAATCTACCACTCCTTTCCTGTTTTGGTTGCAATCCCTATGGCAGGCAGAAATTCTGCACCCATGAATCGTATGAGGTAGCATCAATAAAACCGAAGGTCCAGCAGGGGTTCTGTTTCCATGCTAACATCCAGATGTTACCACGTAACTACAGTTCTTCCGTAACCTTCCTCTTATACCTAACATTAGCAAGTCTCTTTATTTTAAGGTTTTTAGTCAATTAAGGACAAACATACAAATTATCTCATCATTTTACTACATGGGCAAAAGGAATGGAAAACTTAACAAAGTGATGAAGAAAAGAAATTGTGCCCTTTTTTCTCCATTTTCTTGTATCCATCTTTCACAACCCTCCAGCAATTACTGCTCCAAAGTTTAGTGCATGTACTGATAAATGAGTCAATATAGCACTAGTCAATAAAATAAGGTAGATAGTGTATGTGAGAAGAGAACATCAATCTGTGCAAGACATTACTGACTTTGTTTTTTTTTAAGCTGACTTTAAGACTTTTAAGAGTTAAGGACACCTTGGAATGTAGGCAAGTTATACAAAGATGTCCAGACCATGGGTATTACCAAATGTATGCTAATTAGCTGTTTGTTTGATTCTATTCCTATTTAGGATCATTTAAATTTATTTAGTATCTCTAACCCAAATAACATAATTTTATATTTATATTTATTGGTCAGTGATCATTGCCCCTTGTGCCCTGACTGTTTATGCTTTAACTAGATTCTTAACTTGAAACACACTACCTAATACAAATGTTACTTAAGAAAGAAAGATTTCCATCTTCTGTTCATTTCAAATTAAGCCTAGAGGGCTTAGCACAATGCCATGCTTAAAATGTTTACTGCAGACAACATTTCTGCTCCTGAGATGGGACTTTCACCAAAGGAGTTAAAATTGCAATGAAGAGAGGATAATGCATTCTTGAATGCTTTTAATTCTTTTTTTACACAGTTGGGTTTTTTTCCCTTTCTTTTTTGGAAATATCCTGTATAATATAAGGGAGAAAGCACAACATGTCTATAGATCTAGAATTTCTATAATGACCCATCTGACAAATGGTGTCCAATTTGATTCCCCTCTTCTCTTTGGGCTTCTTTAGGAGGGCCAAAAGCTCCTAACGCAGATCATGTTTGGTTTGTTGTTGTTGTTGTTTTCCATAAAAAAACAAAAGCTGAAGCCTTATCTCTGAATGCTCCTGATCTAAAGGAAGACTTTACAGATGGAGATGTCAAATATAAGAAATGTCATTTGTAATAGATAAGGCACATGAATACATCACAATTACATTAAATAGATCATCCGAGAGTCTCAATCAGGGACTGATGTTCATTATGTAATTGTAATATTCCTAGAACATTAGAGATCAACTCTTTGTTGATACAAACTGTAAACACTGAGTAAACACCACAGAGGCTACTGCCACTGGGTTTTAGAAGAAGCAATGCCATTATGATGGGTATGCATTCGCTCTATGGCATGTTCGTGGTTATTATTGACTCCAGAAAAACATAGTGAAAAAGCCTAAAATAAGTATGTTTTAAGCCAATACTTTTCTCTCCTGACAACTGTTTAACAATTGGTTTCTGTTCAGTTTCATAGAAATGTACACATAACTGTGCTCTATGTGCAAATAAACACCACAAGCGAGTCGTTAAGCTGCTTTAAGGGAAGTACTGTAATCAGGTGGCATTCAGGCAAGGACAATACATCTCTCCTGCTTTCCACTATTCTCTAGGACTAGCACAGGAGACTGAAATTTCTTATTAGGACAAGCTAGAATATAGACTGACAGTTTGTTATTATCAAGCTGCTACTGATAACTGAATTATTACTATTATACAGTCGGGGAAGGGTGCTGCTTGTATATTTTGCATAAAAACAAATTACTACTTCTTTATCAATGTGATAATTAATGGGTGATTTCTCTGTGCAAACAATTCATACTCTCTAAGCTGCTTGGAAACTGCTTCCTCTATATTAGCTGTCTGAAGTGTGTTATTTTTGGTCAAGGTCACCCAGCAGTTTTTCTGTTCCCTGCTTTATTAAAGATTAATTCAAACAATAGGAAATGTTTGTAAAGATATTCCTCACTGATGCATTTAAACACTACCACAATACCAGCAACAGGATAAGTCATCATCAAACTGGCCTCATATTTCTCAGGGAGTGGGTGAAGAAGGCAGAATGGGACACAGGGGACAAGATTTCAGTTTGATAAAGCATCTAAATAAGTGCTCCCCTTTAAGCCTGTCATAAAGCGGATATTTACTCACACAAACTTTAAACTCAAACCTCTGAAGGAAAAAAAAGCTCAGTAAATACTAAAGCAAGAACTTCAAAAATCAAAGAAAAGAATTAAAATCAAACAAAACTATAACCAACAAGATACTTTATAGATAAGTGCCACAAAACTGTAGAAATAGGTTCTTGATTACTGAATTCAGCTGAGTCCTGCTATGAGCTTCAGAACCATTATGAGCCCAGGAGTCACTCTCAGTTTTCTTCTTCATTCAGTTCACTGTCCCTGCCAGAAGACCACACATACAAGATATAATCCCTCCCAATCACTTTAAGCTCACATGACATATGCTGGCACAAATTTTAGCTGTGAGGTTGAAAGTACAGGTACTCACAGCTGGCCAAAAGCTCTCCAACCACATCTTTGTCAAATATGAAGAAATATCATTAAGAAGCTCTAGCGAAAATACTGTATTGACAAAAATGAGCAGAAAGTCAGAACTCAAATTGCTGAGCTCTCTAGAATAACTGCAACAACAAAAGATGTAGAGGTGACCGGAATGGCCACAGAATCTTCGTATCATCAGAGCAAACAAACACTAATGGGTAAGGACTGACAATGGCAAAGCATTTCCAGAAAGCAAGTTGGTTAGGATTAACCAAGAGTGAAAATCTCTGCGCTATGATTCACCTCTTTTCAAAAGTACAGGTGTTGCAGTGTTTTACAAACCCCAAACACGATTGCCTATATATACAGGAACTGAGTTACAGAGGTGAAATGAGCTGCCTGCAGTCACTAGCAAGTTTATTTGGAAGGCACATACAGTGTAGGTATCCATCTCCCAAACACACCATCCTGAACATCAGTGTGAGCTTTGGAGGTTCTTACTCATGCTGAGTAACTTACATCCCCTTTTCCATTTCAGTACATCAGTTCTAAATCCATACCAGTTTATGGTCAATGAAATAACCAGGTACCAAGCATATGATACAGAGAGAAAAAAAACAAAGCCCAAAAAGAATCTGTTTGTCCATGCTCAGAGTGGGTGTGGATGTCAATCCTTATCACGCCTGTGATGTCTCTGCTAAATTAACAAGAGAGCTACACACAGATGAAGGGCAGTTAGAATCTGCTGAATTGCCACTACGATAATGAAAGAAAATAAGGCATCATTTTCTGTAAGTATTATGCAGTGCAAAAATAAAATGTAATGATCACTTGATTATAAAAATCTAGTCAAGATTGGAAATCATAACTCTTACCATCTGCACTGCAAAAGGAAAAGATGCTGGCTATTAAATTTCTTCAGTATTAACTATTTTCCTTATACCCTATAATATGAGATAATACATGAAATATGAAGCATAAACACTTTTCTAAATAAAAGCAAAGAACTGTTGCCATGGAGACATCATGAGTTGCCTTGGGGCTTGAAGAAACACAATTAGCCTATAGGATGGCTTTCAAACACTTTAATTTGAACCTTTTAGAGTTTCAGCAATGTAGTGATCTGCTGAAATAATTATTGGTGCTCTCTGTATTTTTTCAGCCAGTATATTTTACTGTGTGTTCAAAAGTAATGATTATGGAGGAACAGCTTTCATGCTGATATGTTCAATTTAATTTATAGGAGGAAAACCTTCAGCTTTGACTTTTTGACACTATATTAAAGTAATACAACTAGTTAGCACAGAAATATTTTTATTTCTCTTCAAACTTTTCTGATTCTGCAAATATGCAAACTTATTTTCCTTTTACATAGGCTGCTCCTAGCAAAAAAAAAAAGAACCATATTCCACACTGACTCAAATATTACCTGAAAAACTGCTGCTTGCTATTTTTCAGTCTGTGAATCACAATCTGTCTTCAACAGGATGCAACAAAGGGCAACAGAAGAATGTGAGTTCTGCAAAAGCATCTGTAAGTTCCATGCACTAAAGACTTCATTCTTTGGAAATGTTTTCAACTTTCACATTTATAAAACTTAGTATTTTTGGTGTTTTTTTTTAAATAGAGATTGGACTAGATGATCTCAAGAGGTCCTTTCCAATCTCGGTGACATATCTAAGACATGCAATGTAAATAATCTGGCTGGGGTTTCTGACACCATGTCACCTGCACCTAAATTCAGTAAGCACACAAGCACACATACATCTAAGAGGAAGCAAATAATAGAAAGTAAAGTTAATCCAGCACTCACAAACAAGCTGCATTGTCAGGCTAACCTTGAACATCACACCTGCAAATCGATCTGTGAACATGTTTATCTACCTACTAAAATTCTGTGCAAATTTTCACAGTCAAACATAATTCTCCATCCGTCATCTCCTTTATGCCACAGTTCCTGTTAATTCCTGACCCTCACTCTGGCCACTGTATGCTGCATAAAAGGTCTGCAATTCCGAAAGCTCAGAATCTGTCTGGGAGGACTATTTCAGCACAAAAGCTCAGAGTGTTTCTGAAGGTGCACAAGAGGACTAGCACCTTTCAGGGCCTTCACACATGTACTGTAGAGGAGTAGTAGAATGAAGGCGGTACAGCACTAGCTCTAGGATTGCTGAAGAGACTTACTTCACCTTGTATCTCAAGCTGAGCCAACATCCTAAACTCACCAGCAGATAGCACATGGACCAAACAGTCAGACAACTCAGTATTTGAAACCAAATGAGTCAGGGATGGCCAATTTCTAGCGTGCACAGTTTAGGTTCCCTTGGCACCTATGATATCAGTGTGTAAAAAGTAACGTCACATTCTTGCCATAAATTGCTATAAAGAGTAGAATTATGTGCAAATGTATTCCTACCTATTTTCCATTTTTGTAGACAGAGGACTTGCTGATTTAGATGGCAACCTGAAAAAAAAAGCCGAGCAAGCCAGCAATTAACTTTAAAAATCTGACTGATGAAACTTTCTGTAAAAAATGTTCGGTCCCAGAGGTATGTGAGGTACAACTGCTGAAGTAGTTATACGAACTGTGAAAGCTGCATGATTCTGAATATAAGTTAAAGACAGGGATGGTACATATTAACAAAAGTCAAAGCAGACAAATACAAACAGCAACAAAACGCCTGCGTAGAAAGACTAATAGACTCAAACAGCCTGCTTTCTTATTTTGTTAAGCACTATGCTCATTTAAAGCACCTTATAAATAACCTTCTTTGGGATAGATTTTCTCATCTTTACAGAAGGTAGTTGAAAAATACACAGATGAAGTGATTGAAAAATGGTGTTCATGTAAATACGATAATTATCTTGGACTACTTAGCCTATTTTCATTATAGGAAAGCAAGCAGGTGCAGAACAAGCATTAAGATCTTAGGTGAATCTCACATGAATTTTAATGACTTTGCTTAATGTGGCAACTGCCTCCCTTGTTATCATACAGGGTCTCTCTGCGTGCTGATGTCAGCCTTCTTTAGATGATTACTTATGGATTTAGAACTTGCTCAATGTCCAACATCAAGCATGAGGTGCTCAAATCCCCAGTAATATCATGGCAAGATGATATTCTCCCACAAATGTCCTTCACAGTGAAAGGTCAGGCACAAAAAAAAGGACCACCATTATGGATTTGAATTTAGACATTTACTGATTTAAACTTTCAGTGAAGGAAAGAGTATGCTTTTTCTTGGCTATTATTTA